>CADCXT010002562.1:0-147435 GCA_902806775.1 Microtus agrestis | reverse complement strand
AAAATATAACACTATATACAATGACGGTAAAGACAGCACAGACTCTATGGCTCATACTTTGGAGGAGAGAAAGGTGTTCCGAGTAGTCATTAAGTTTAATTTTCCACTGAAACAAGATGACTACAGTGAAATCCGCCACATGTGACTTCCATCACGGCAGCCTTCCAACCTTCAGGTCAGAAAATTATGGCATTTCCCTATGGTGATCCGCACGTGGAATAGGAGTTTTACTCTACCATTGGGTATTTGCTGTGCTTGCTTTCTTTCCATTTAGTCTTCTGTAGATGACCACCACCTCTCAAGCAGTAATCTCTGGTGGTCGCTGTCTGCTGCAGAGCAAGCCGGGCTGGGGGAAGATCACAGCCATTGCAACCACCACAGCAGCTGCAGTTGGCCTTGTGTGCTCTGGAGCCAGCCAGGTGGCTCAGGGACACCAATAACTGGAGTCTTACAAAACAGGTTTATCAACTTGGCTTTGCCCTTTTCTGCTTCTCTTCACCTCTCTGTCACCAGTCATTTACTAGGTACGGGCCTATGTGGATATGTTGGGGTTCCCATGCAGAGAAGCTGGAGTACTATCTGTCCCCATTAAGTGTAACATTTAGTGACAGGTGCGAGGGACGGTGTAAATGGGGGAGCAGAAAGCCAGGTCTTCGTGGTGTGTGTCCTTTTCTTTGCAAGTTTCCGCTGCCGCCTGATTATCATTTAGAGGAGGCCACAAGAATGTTTTGACAAAAGAGCTGTGGTTAATACATGGTAAGACTCTTGGGCGAGGGCCCTTTCTTAGCACTTATCTTTGTCCTCCAGTATTAAGATCAAGAGTGGGCATTGTGGAACGCTTTAATGTACAGGGACTGCAACCTTGTGGTGAGGAGATGACCCTCAAGCAGTGCCTAGATGACTTTAAGGCAGGGATCTTTCCTCCTTGATCTCCTAAATGTGGGACTTGTACATTTGATTGAGAACTGTCCATCTCAGAGTCACCACTTCCTTGCCTCCTGGCCTCTGCAGACTGAGGCTGGAGATCAGCATGCTGTCCCGGGTGTGTCCTTGCTCTATTTCTTCTTTTATGCCAGCCTCCAAGCTCAAGGAATGGTTGGATCAGCCGTGAGTTACTCTCTCTGGGCTGGTGGGAGCGGAAGCCTTGTGTGGGATTCTCAGCTTCCCACTGTGCTACTCATAGTTCACTTTCTTTTCTGTAATCTGCCACCAGCTTTGCCTTCATATTTGCTTTCTTCCCACCTAACTCTTTGTTCCCTGATTTCAGGATGACAGAGATTGTGAGCCGTGTATCAAAGCAAAACTGAGCCATCATGTAAAGACCCTAGTGTTTGAGCTGTGCTGCAACAATGAGTGTAGAGAGGACGTCGAGGTTCCTTATGTATGATGCATCATCCACTGACCACTGACTGACTGTTCTTTCAATTCCCTTATCTATGTCAGAAACGCTTCCAGTTATGATGAATCCTGAGTCCAGACCTCCCTGTTTCTAAGACCGTTTTGATGCAGCTTTTTACATTGTTTAGAACTGAAATTCTTACTGATAAATTTTCAGTCTCTAAGTAGTGTCTCCTCCTCTCCTGTCAAGGGCGGGCGTGCTGGAGTCCTGGGAAGGAGTGGAATCCTCATTGTAAACTGCCCAAGTTATGGTGACAGTGCCTGGCTGCACAGAAGCAGCATGGACATTGTCCAGCATTCAGATCCAATACTGAGGATTAAGCTTCAACTGTTCTCATAAGTTGTGTTAAGCTTGTAGCAATAAGGGCGGCCGGGCTGTGTCCCGGGCACCCGACTGCCCGCACAGCTAGCTTTACCTGAAATAATTACATGGAAACTCTATTCTTTTAAACCCTGCCTGGCCCATTAGTTCCAGCCTCTTATTGGCTAGCTCTTACATATTGATCTAACCCATTTCTAATAATCTGTGTAGCCCACGGGTGGCTTACCAGGAAAGATCTTAACCTGCGTCTGTGTCTGGTGGGAGAATCATGGCGACTCTCTGACTCAGCTTCTTTCTCCCAGCATTCTGTTCTGTTTGCTCTGCCTATCTAAATTCTACCCTATCAGAGAGCCAAGCAGTTTCTTTATTAATTAACCAATGAAAGCAATAGATAGACAGATGTCCCACCTCCATCATATGCTGACATTCCTTTTGGTGTTTCTGCTTAGGGAGAAGTGAGTGCTGGGACAGGAAGACCATAGTGAGGTCAGTTCCTACCCAACATTAGTACCCTTTCTTTTCCCGACCCCGCACCAGGCACAGTGATGTTCAAAGGAAGCAAGACTGTAGGCCTGGCTGCTCTGCGTTGGGACCCTATGTCCTATCTTTATCATGTCCCTGAACTCTTGTTTTCCTGCCCATTGCTCATCTGAAATCAAGGGATATAGTGTTGTTATTAGGAATAAGGGCATAAGGTTGATTGCAGCTTGACACATTATTATTATTGAATATGTATTTGCCTGGCTGAGGTTTTGTCAGTTTGTTCTTGTCTGTGCCTAGGAAGTCCTCTAATGTGCCTCTTTTTAGTTGGGAGAGCGCTCGACAGTTAGGGTACTCGATGGACCATGGGTGTGTCTCTTGTAAGCCACACATCCACCCCAACCCTGGCAATCGCTGTTTCCTACTTGAATCAGAACAGTTGATGTGCATTTCTTTATCTCTATTCTCCTTGTGACTCGGGGTTATTGAGTTGAGATGTTTGATGCTCTTCTAGTGTCCACTTTGGTGAAAAGTGTCCCTTCCCAACCTGCTGTGATTTCAGGTGCCTTGCTTCCTCATCTGTATATTGCATTCCTTTATCTTCCTGCAGTGCTGGCCTCCTCCTGTTCCTGGATGGCTGTTGTCATTATTTATCTTGGAATATGTTATGAAGACTTACATTGATTACTTTGCTCAGTGCAGTTATGTGTTTGGCAGTTAGGTCCTCTTGGTGTGGAACCATAGCATGGGTTGCATCTTTTCCAGGCTGTTAGGAGTTTAGTCTTGCAGGTCTGAAGCAATTCTGAAGAAAATACATGTGTGACTTACCTCTGGCAACTTTCAGTACTCTCTCTTCATCCAGTAGTCCCTACATTTTTCAGTTTTTCTTTTTAATTAAAAATTTCCCTACAGTCCATTTCAATTGTGTGTCCTCCTCCTGCAAAACCTCATAGCTTTTAAAACGGTTACTTCTCTGTGCGATAATAGTATAGGGGTATCATTCCCTTCCCCCTTCCCCCGCCTTCCTCTAAACCCTCCAGTAAATTCCTCCTTGTTCTCTGAAATTCACAGCCATGTTTTTCATTAAATATTGTTATAGACACATGTTTATGTATATATATACCTTAAGAAAAGCATACACTTGTAGGGGAAGTGACAAGACAAAGGAAACTAGGAATATATACATACATAGACATATGCATATGTCTATGTATGTATATATTCATGTATATAGCCTGCTCGGTCTGTGTAATATTACATGTATGTTTTCTTCAGATTAAAATTGCTTATCCACTTAGTATTGGATAAACAAGTGGTATGCTCGTCCTAGGGAAGGACTATGTCTCCTATTCTCAAGCATTCCTCAGTTGCCTGTAGTTCTTTGTCTAGGGTTAAGGACTCTTCTGTCCACATTGGCATGTCTTTTATTCTTGTTCATCCATGTTGTAAGATGGCTCTGCAGTTAAGAGCATGAGAGCATGCCATTCTAGTAAAGAACCCAAATTTGATGCCTAGTTTCCTCTGTCTTGTCACTTCCTACAAGTGTATGCTTTTGTTAAGGTGTTGTAAATACCACATCTAGTTATGCTTTGAGGTACTTCTTAACTGCTTTAGATTGTATATGGTCCTGATCTTGTTTTATCAAACACAATGCACAGCAGAAAGGCGTAAACTGGGACAAACAGCAGTGAAAGGGAAAACACAATATATAGAAGCAAGGCTAGGCAGCTGGCACCAGTGTGAAGACAGCTCAGATCCCCAGCACACACGTAAATGCCAGTGTCTCAATTCCAGCAACTAGAGGTTGGGTATAAGGGATCTTTGGGGCAAGGTGGGTAGGTAGACAGGCTGAGTCGGCCAGGTTCATATGGGACACCCTGCACCATGTTAGAAAGTGAATCATGAATGAGGAAGATACCCAGTGTCAATCTTTTGGAGTTTTCCTTCAAGCTCCTTTAGGACTGATTTTATAGATAAACATTGCTTAAACTTGGTCTTTATTTCTGAATGTTTCATTTTCTCTAAAAAAATTATGATTGAAAGGATTGTTGGGTATAGTAGTCTGGGCTGGCACCACACCTCTGGTCTCTTACAGTCTGCAGCGCATGCGCCCAGGCCCTTCTGGCTTTTAGAGTCTCTGTTGAGAAGCCGGCTGTAGCCCTAATAGGTCTGCTTTTGTGTTTTCTCCTTGCAGCTTTAATATTCGTTCTCTGTTACCTACATGTACTGTTTTGACTATTAATGTAGCATGAGGACTTTCCTTTCGGGTCCAATGTCTTTGGCGTTCTGAATGCTTCTCGTGCCTTTAATGGACGACTCTCCCTATGGATCAGGGCAAGTTTCTTCTATGCTTTGTTGAAATTACTTTCTGGGCCTTTGAGTTGTGATTCTTTCCCTTCCTCTATTCATATTTTTCTTAGGTTTGGTCTTTTCATAGTGTGCCAGATGTCCTGCCTATTTTGTGCCTGTTTTTATTTACTCCTTTCTTTTTTTCCTCTTTTTTCTATTACTTTATAAATAATACCAATCAAAATTCCCACTTCCTCCCCTCCTCCTACTTCCTTCCTACTCCCCCCACACCCTCCCCCTCAACACCTCTCCAGTCCTAAGAGAGGGCAAGGCACCCTGCCCTGTGGGAAGTCCAAGGCCCTCCCTCTCCATCCAGGCTTAGGAAGGTAGGCATCCAAAGAGAATAGGATCCCAAAAACCAGTACATTCAGTAGAGACAAATCCCAGTGTCATTATCATTGGCCCCTCAGTCTACCCCAGTTGTCAACCACATTCGGAGGGTCCAGTTCGATTCCATGCTCGTTCATTCCCAATCCAGCTGGAGTTGGTGAGCTCCCATTAGTTCAGGCACACTGTCTCAGTGGGTGGACCAACAACTACTTTGTGTTCCTGACTTCCTTGCTCATATTCTCCCTCCTTCCATTCTTCAACTGGACCTTGGGAGCTCAGTCCAGTGCTCCGATGTGGGTCTCTGTCTCTCTCTCCATCCGTCGCCGGAGGAAGGTTCTATAGTGATATTCCAGATAGTCACCAGCCCGACTACGGGACAAGGCCAGTTCAGGCACCCGTCTCCTCCACTGCCCAGGGTCTTTCTGAAACTGATTTGTCCATTTCTTAGGTCTTCTCTGTACGCAAGATGCTCTGAATTTCCTGTTCAGGTTCCTAAATTTTTTTGTTCCAGTTTTACCTTAAGATGGGTTTTCTTAGTGATTCTATTTCTACTTTCACATCTTGAATATTTTTCCTCTCTCATGTCTCTCTGTGTTTGTGGTTTTATAGGCTTGATGTGTGGATCTTTTTCATATCCTCTTTAAGGGCCTTACGCATATTCCGTTAGGTATTGGTAGTCCTGTCGTTTTTTTTTTTTCCTTCACCGAGATTGCATTTTTCGGCATCTCATGCAAATCTGTTTCTGGATTCTAATGGAGAGGTACTGACTGTCCTGTCTTACATTGATTGCTTTTATTCTGGCGTCTAGGCCTCTGAGTTTCAGATATTTGAGATTTACAAGTCTATTCTTGTCTCTGTTAGAATGTCTTTTTCTTTCGTTGCTTTTGCCATATCTCAATCTTATGAGGGGGAGGTAGCTGTGGTCACCTTTAGGGATGCCTCCGATTCCTTACAGGAGTGACCACTGAGGGTATCCAGTAGGATGTATTTCTAGGATTTGGAGACTGACACCAAGGAACGGGTATGGGCTGGCGGGTGAGTGGTCTGCACTAATGGGTACATTTGTGATGGTAAAAGATTTCACTCTATACAGGAACTTCCAGAGAGTGCTGTCCCAGGCAAGGAGGAGTAGCCTTTTCACTGTTGAATGGGAGTCCTCCACACCATGAAGTTTCCTTCCGGGTATGACTCAGAGATGCCCTGGCTAGACTCCAGAAACTGCAGGAGCTTCTCAGTTTTTCTCTGGATCACAAAGTCTTGGAGGTTCTCAGAACCTTCCACTTTTGACTGAGTTCCCCAAGTTGTAAGAGCATTGGGACTGCCCATTGGGCTCATTTTCTTCTCCCCCAAAACCTGGTAGACACCTCGGGCAGTAGGATACTACAGTCTACCAGTCCTGCCTACCCGTTCCAAATTTAGACGAAATGTTTTAAAGGGACTCTAAAAGCTCTCTCTTATTGAGTTGTAAGCCCTCCAAACTCATTCAGTTATGCACCCAAATCTGACCAAATGTTATGAGCTGGGGGACTTCAGCTCCAGGTTCTTTTCGAGTAATATTTATGAGGACTCTGTGCCCTTCTCCCCAGAGAGTGATGAGCAACCAGACCAAGCAAGAGAATTGTTTTTTATAATGATTCTTTACTAGCAACTTCAATATCCAATTCATCAATGGGGGTTACAATCTCCAATAGGTATGGGGGATTTATAATGGGCAACACACACGCACTTCAATATCACAATTATTAATCCTACTAAACCTAATACATAAAGCCAATTCATAACCTTAATCTAACTTATCACTTATTCATAAAACACTTCTTAACCTTAATGCAACTTATCCATTACTTATCTATAACCTTAATACAACTTACACATTACTTATCTATAACTTTAATACAACTTATCCATTACTTATCTATAAAACACTTCTTAACCTTAAGTTATCCATTAATATTTCCTAATCTTATCAATTATCCATAAAATATCTCTTAACATTTCACACACTAAACATATGTATTAACACATCTATGCTCTTCTCTTAACCTCTCATACACACATGAAATAGCATCATACGACCTGGTATTCCCTGGCTTAAAAGGGCTTTTTTGAATTTCTTCAGGCTGGGCTCTTGTCCACACTGGGGGCTGGGTAGCGAAGATCGACTCTTGACCCCCATAGTCTGCACTCGGGAGATAAGGTCCTGATGTTCCAGGCTGGTATCTGGTAGGGCCTTGGACTCGGCTATTCGGGTGACCGAGTCTCGGGAGACAAGGCTTTTAGTTCTCTACTCTCGAAGATGAGGCTTTGCTCTGGGATGGCAAAGCGTTCTGCCTGCTCAGAAGACGAAGCTTTGCTTTCGGGATGGCAAAGCATTCTGAGAGGCAGAGTATCTAGTCTGTTCTCGGGAGACCGACCTTCAGTGTCCACTCTCAGAGAAATGAGGATTTGCATTTGGGATGCAAGGCATTAAATATCTGTTTTCGGGAGACAAAGCTCTGTGCTCGGGAGACAGAGCATTAAATGTTTAGGCAAGGCATTCAATATTGCTGCTTTTCGGGAGGCAGGCTAGGAGGATCTCTCTTTCCATGGAGGCCTGGTGCCAGAGCCATTGTAAGAAGTGAGATAACCGCCCTGCTTCAGGCACCTCTTTTAAGTCAGTTCAAAATTGCCCCTCGTTTGATCCTTCCGATAACCAGATGTCCTAGGTTATCAGTATCGACTGCCCACAGAAGGGTGGGGTCCCTTTTGTGTGGCAAGATTATTTCGTTGCCACGGTTGCTGGGTGCAGCCCCCACAGCTGGCAGGGCCAGATGGCTGTGGCAGCCTTCAAGTGGGCAAATGCTCTTCCATACCACACACAAGAAGAAATGCTTTTACATTACACCAAGTTACATTCATTCTTAGTCTATAAATTTCCTGCTCTATCTACACTACAGATTCCCCTTTATTTATTCATTCGGAGGAATCTGCTTCCATGCTCATTACACCAAAGTACTCGGATAATTGCCACCCTTATCCTTCGTTTCAAACTTCCCATTTTGAGGTTGATGCAGAACTAGACAACTTTCTTAAAGGCACAGCTGCTGTAAGGACAAGCCTTTAGAAGCTCAGGCATTGAGGGAGGAAGACACAGAGTCGGCAATGTCATCACGCATTTGACTTTTCAATCTGAGGAAATAAAACTTAATTCTTTAGGGCATGCCAAACGGGACAAAACTAAACCCTCTGGCGCTGGCATAACAGGGAAAAATGCACACCTACCATTAGGGTCTTTCTGTCATCCCTCTCTAGAGAGGGATGCTTTATTTCCCTTTTCACCTGACCCCAGATGTATTGCTTCTCTCTCTCTCTGATGTCTACCAACTAACTTTATTTTTCCCCTACAGCTTATACATGCAGGAAATGTTTCAAGCAGTATTAAAAGTATAATGTAGTTGCAGTCTGTTTTACAAGTCAGTGACTACACTGAATACAAGTAATAGCAGCATGTTTTCCTTATCCCTTAGACTCTTTAATAAAATAGGAAAAAACAAGTTGTCTCAAGAACCCGCGTACATTCATACCCAAGTAACTTGATACAGATTAACAGTGTAAGCAAGCAAACTATTTTGTTTTCACCTCCCTAACCACCCTGAGGCTACAAAGAAAGTACCAATTACTTTATTTTGTATCTCAAAGCGAAATGTTACAAAGAAGTCCTTAAAGGTTCGCAGTCTGAGCTTTTATTAATGGAAAATGATGGGTCATCTCCACCTTGGCTCCTCAGGTTACCCACTCATCAGAACTGGGAACAAGGAATTCATCATCTCCTTTTTGGGTCACCAAGCCATCCTAACAAGAAAGGCACATTAGCCATCAGTAGCTAGGTTGCCATTGTCCCTTCCTGTTCCCTGATCTAGAGGGACCTTGAAATCCTCAGTAAGCTATCAAAGTATGCTTTAAATTATTTTCCAAGACTTTGTTTTTTAACATCAAAGCCATTAACAAAAAATGTTAACCTTAAGTCCTTATTTATAGCTATATTTCAGCTACGATGCACTGCAAAACCTGTGAAGACATCTTCCAACATTAAGATTAAAAGAACCCAAGCTCGCTGGGCTTCTGGGACTCATTTGATTTTCTTAATCAGTAACCTAAGCCACAGTCTGTATGGCTCCCCAGGAATACTAGCTGTGTGTCATTTTTTGTTCTAATTTTGTTCTGTTTTATCAAGAATGGGAACGACACCCCATCTTGCTTTTACCTCTCTTAGTTTTCCTAGTTAGCGAACCTCCCATCACTGTCCCTCGCTGTATTTACTAAGGACTGTCAATCATCAAAATCCTATTTAAACTATCATTATCATTGTATAAGGGTCATTGCTTCACTTAAACAGTACAGCTCAGGACGAAATCATCTCTATGATAATCCATGGGTAAAAATGCCCAGTAAAATGGGGTATTTCCATGAGATAATCATGCCACATTTAAGTCAGTGGGAATCTTTCCACACCCATTCACGCCATGCTAGATAGGAGAGAAAAAAGGTAGCAACAAACGTAAACGTACATCAGATGCAAGAGATGGCCTGACCAAAATTCACCGTTCAGAGATTTGCTTCCTGGGAGGCCGATGTCCTGAAGTCAGTTGCAACCTGCTTCTCCTCTGACGAGGCCACCTGCCAAAGGGCAAAGAGTCTGAGGACCCTCCCTATGTTAGCTCCCTACTTTTACCCCCCACCCACTCTCCTTTCATTTTAATCATTTAAAATCATTTAATCTCCAGGTCGTTTTAAGCCTTCTCTCCTTTTCCAATGAGCTCCAGGTTGTAAGTTTACAAGCAGGCCCAGAGCCCAGACTTAACACAGCTCACAGCTGGGAAGGAAGGAGATAAAAATCTGAAGAGTCCTAATGCTGCTGTTTCTACTGGATCTCCAAGCCTGCATCCCTAACTGAGATAGGATCATCATTTTGTTCTTGGGACATCTTCCCTTAACCCTTTGGTCTGCGTTTATTATTAGTGCTGCACCAAGTCTGCGTACTCATTTTGACATCTACTGTCTACTCTTTAGTTACCTGTTAGGCTTTGCAGGCCATCTGCCTCCATCTTTCCCTCCAAAGCCTTTGCCCTGGGTCAGGATGGCCCTCTAACTCTGTGTCACGGAGAAGGAGAGCAATAAAACACTGGGCAGGAGTGGGGAATGGAGGATGGGGGCTGGGGGCTTTAGACATAATTTACTTGAAAAGTGCTGAGAGGGTAACGGGCGTTCTGAGATATCCTCAGATGGAAGAACTCTCAAACTTCATAACATGCTGGATGTGCCTTGAAGTTAGAGAGGCAGGGGACTGATATACCTGTCACTGATTTCATTAGTATGTGGAAAACACGAGCTTTTCCTAAGGTAAGGGATGCCGGGATGGGGCTGGAGTTGGGGCAGCACAGCTGGATGCTGAACCTTACAAAAGCAAGGTATGGGACTGCCTCCTGCTAGTGCCCTTGGGTGTGACCAAGATTTGGTGTCCTTCCTTTCAGCTGAGCAAAGGAGGGAGGGAGTTAGTTTCCTCCTCCTGCAGGGCAGTCTGTCACCCTCTATGACCGACCCCTGGAAATATGGATGGCTACCAGTGTTATTCATGTGAAAATCTCAGGGCAGTGGAACTGCTAACAGACAATGCTGCTTGTGGGGCCTTGGCTCCTGCTTCAGAGATCTTGTCCACTCTCCCCTTGGGTTCCTCGAGGCCCACCTACCAACCCTATCCCTTCCACCCAAAGCTCCTGACAGAAGGTCTGGGTAAGCACCACAGGCCTTCATCATAAGTAAGGCCTGGGATCTCCGGGAATGATACCATTCTCAATTCCAGACTACTTCACCACTAATCCTACAAAGACTTCGGGAATTAGCTAGAAAAGACTCCCATATGGTGTGAGACACTTCCAGTGGGTTGGTTCCATAAGCTTGCAGCCTCTGTGTCAGCATACATACATCCCCTTCCCCTGCCCTCATTACATATGCACAGACACACAGACTCACAAACACACACACACACACACAGTCTCTCTCTCTCTCTCTCTCTCTCTCTCTCTCTCTCTCTCTCTCTCTCTCTCTCTCTTTCTCTGTCCTCTATTCTCTCCCCTGTGTGTCTGTGTCTGTGGTGTCTGTGTGTCTCCGTCTCCCTCTACTGCTCTCTCTCTCACACACACATAAACACACAGATTTTGAGGCAGGATCAAAACATTCAATTTACACGTGAAACACACACACACACAGAGAGAGAGAGAAAGAGAGAGAGATCTATCACCCTTCTTAACTCTTCCTGTTGTTGAGTCTTTGAAATGTAAATATCAAGGAACAAAGGATCTCATAGTCCCCAGGTCAGTAGGAAGTGCCCAGTAAACAACACCTGCTTATTTCACAGATAAAGAGACAACTCCTTTACTTAAGTTAATAAGATTATCGTGGTTTCATGTTTTGTTACTATGATTACATATTCTGATATACTGGTCCATTTTCTTTCAAAAGGAAAAAAATAATATTGATATTGTTTGAGAGTTTAACTATATTTTTTGGAAATTATTTACAGTGTAGTTTTATCCTATCTAGCTTGGATTTTCGTTGCAATCTCATGCAGTTTGCTCCCAACTTCCTTCCATAATACAAATTGTTCCTGTACAAATCTCTTTGTTTCGCTATAACCTCAAGAGTTAGGCAGCGGAACAAAAGAGTGTTGCAGGTCCTTTTGAGCTGTCCCTGTTCTGTGGGCCCCTTTTACACCATTGGTCTGAAAGTTTCTCCCAGATATTGGCACTGTAGTCAGTTACCAGGTTTGTACTTCTTGGTATAACCCAGAAAAAGTTCAGAGCAGCAAGTATCAGTGAAGAGATGCCAAAAAAAAAAAAAAAAAAAAAAAAAAAGGAGCAAAATCTCTCCAACTCCAAAAATTTAGCTGCCAATTCCAGTTTTCACTGCAAAGAGGACAGTGTGATAGGCTGTCTGGAGAAAAGGCCTGAAATTCTAGACAGAGAGCTGCTTCCAAAGTTCAGGCCAGGATTAACTAGAAAGATTCCATGGCAACAGGTCCACAAGGGAGGAGGAGGAAGATAATTCCTAAGTAGGTCCAGGTGAGAAAGAGGAAATCTTTGGATAGCCAGAGGAATCATTGAGATCATTGCCCTTTATCTACATCTCTTTGTGAAAGGGTTTGTGATCAAGGAGTACCTTGGTGATGGGGTCCCAGGAATGCCACAATGATCACACCATGCGACAGACCTCACACAACTGAGAAATGGCTGCCTCTGAGTCGGGGTAGAGACAGTGGAAGACCAGAGAGCAAGCCTTATGGGGGTGTTGGGATATGGAGCATGTACCTAGGGAAAATTCACGTAAGGCGGGGACAGTGGAAATGTGTCACATTGGCCCTCAGTGATGGGAAGGCATTGTTGCTGAGTCATTGAAGGCAGGGTAACGGGGTGGGTAACACCTGATTCTGGAATGTGGACAGTTCTCTAGTTAGCTGACACTTAGCATATATAATTCACCCAAAGGAGAGAAGTCACAAAAAGTGATGGAGAATTCATGCAGAAACTTTCCAGACAAAGATACACAGGTATCCCCTAGGAGAGATATATTTTCACTCATTTGAGTTAAAAATCTATTCAAAGACTTATGGAACCTTATTTGAGTTCGTAGACATTGAAACAGTGCTGGAACACACCCATAAAACCCAGTTACCAGGTGGTGGTGGCAGAGGCAGGTGGATCTCTGAGTTCCAGGCCAGCCTGTCCTACAAAAGACATTCCAGGACAGCAAAGGCTACACAGAGAAACCTGTCTCACAAAACCAAACCAAACGAACAAAACCCCATGAGTTAGAAGCATAGTAGTGCCACTGACTGTTTCATTGAATTCTAGAGAGCAATCTAATAATTTATGTACACAATCAGTGCCAATAATTTAGTGTTTACACTAGATGCTTTGAAAGTGGAGTAAAGCTCAAAGGTTTTAAGACCATTTCAAACACTTTTTTCGATTGAAAGTGCTCAAAATATCCCAAGGCTCTCTGGATAATAGTTCCATGTTGTATTATAGCTAGTGTTACAGCATGTCACCGCATAGGCTCAGTGTCTGTTGTTTTCTTCCAACCAATGCTTTAGAGGTATGTCTGACCTTGGAGTTAACCAAAACCTATGGTTCTTGGAGGTTCCCAGAGGAAACATTTGCAGGGGATCCTGTGCACAGAGTCTTCATTTTTGTTTTAAGCGTGTTTATAATAACCAGACGGGGGGTACTTCAACCCTCCTTAGCTTAAAATCTGCCAGTTGAGTGAATGGGCAAATGGGCAAATGTCATGCACCACTCACTCCCCTCAGCACATCTCGGTCCCCTCGTTACCCCTTTTGTATCAGTCCAGTCACTTTATATGCATGGAGTCTTGAAGTGTTAGTACATTCAACTACTTGGCCTGTATAGCTTGTTCCCATGCCCATACCATTTCTGATGCTTAACCGGGCCCTGAAAATACAGCTTTGGTCTGTAATGCTTTTGTATAAAACCTTTCATTTTATAAAACAATTTGATGTTTAAAGACAGATAATATTCAAAAGAGAAGCAGAGGGCTGGAGAGATGGCTCAGTGGTTAAGAGCATTGCCTGCTCTTCCAAAGGTCCTGAGTTCAATTCCCAGCAACCACATGGTGGCTCACAACCATCTGTAATGAGGTCTGGTGCCCTCTTCTGGCCTGCAGGCATACACACAGACAGAATATTGTATACATAATAAATAAATATTTAAAAAAAAAAGAAGCAGAATGTGACTTCACATGAATGAACAGACGTTAAAGCTTTATTTTGCCAAAAGGTGTTATAAAGCTCTCACGGCGTAGTTCGTAGGCGTGGAGTAAGACGATGAAAAGAAGGGAAGTCTCAGCTTTCCACAGTGGGGAGGAGAACTGAAGAAGAGGCTCGAAAGACAGACTTTACATTATCACACTTTACTTATGTATGATATACAGGGACCCTGCAAAACAGTTAGATGCATTTGGTCTATAAAGGAGTGCTTAGCATGCTCAAAGAGGCACAAGCTGGGTCTTTCTTTCTTTCTTTCTTTCTTTCTTTCTTTCTTTCTTTCGTTTCATTTTCCCACAGGTGTAAGTTGTATGTGTTTCTCATAGATGTACCCATAGAAGAGCGGTAGATAAAAAATAGTTTCCGCAGTGATGAAACTCTTGTCTGTTTGTTTAACAGTCTTAAAGATAGGTGCAAGCTGTTCTAAGCATTCTCCTTCATTACGCACGACACATCTTTACACACCTCGTTTGCGGACCCAAATAGAAATGAGCAGGGCCTTTATTATGAGAGGAGGGAAATCCTTATCCAAAGTAAGGGTTAGAAATCTCAGGCTGTAAATTATAGC
Organism: Microtus agrestis; assembly: GCA_902806775.1. NCBI lineage: Eukaryota > Metazoa > Chordata > Mammalia > Rodentia > Cricetidae > Microtus > Microtus agrestis. The sequence goes on along the minus strand of CADCXT010002562.1, from coordinate 133,170 downwards.
AAGAGGGAGTATTGACACGCATCCCAGCAGAAGCCAGTGTCATGAGATTGCCACAGGGTCTTACCGAGATGCTGTAGCTATGCTGTTTTGTTCACTGGTGATGTCAGTTGGTAGTAAGTAGCTGTGGCTACTGTTGCTGCTGCTGTTGCTGCTGCTGCTACAGCTGCACTTCCTCCTGCTGCTGCTGCTGCACAGGTGTGGTGCTGAAAGGGGATGTCCCCAGGCTGTAAATAGCTTAGCTGGCTCTCGGAGGACAGCTGTGCAGCCCTACTCCAGTCCTCTCTGTATATGAATGTGCACTGGTACTTGTTCCCTGGCATCAAGTTGTATAGTTTTCTTGAAGAGGCATCTGCAGGCAACAAAGTGCCCAATCTCTGAGGCACTTTAGCTCTCCGGTGAGGCCGATACTTATAGTTCGGGTATTTCTTTCTGTGTAGGGTCTTCAGTCTCTGTGCCTCTTGGAAAAATGGCCTTTTTTCGGCTTCTGTAAGGCGTTTCCACTGGTATCCCAGTTGCTTGCTGATCTCTGTGTTTTGCATGCTGGGGTTCTCCAGGGCCAACTTGCGCCTCTGACCACGAGACCACAGCATAAATGCATTCATGGGGCGCTTGACTTGGCCTTCTATGCCCTCTATATGACTGCCATCAGTGCCAAAGGATGTCGTTTCTCCAGAGCCGATGATATCCTGAGGCTGTAAGCTTGGACTGCAGTAATCATGATTCAATATGCTGAACATTGTGGATGAGTTATGTTGTAACCAAAAAGAGAAACAAAAGAGAGAGAGACTGAGACAGAGACAGAGAGAGAGACAGAGAGACAAAGAGAGAGACAGAGAGAGAGACAGAGAAAGAGACAGACAGAGAGAGAGAGAGAGAGACAGACAGAGAGAGAGACAGACAGAGAGAGAGACAGACAGAGAGAACACTAGGTGTAGGAGCAGTAGGGGTGGGGAGAAAAAGCCAAAGGTTAAAGTGTAAGAGCTGAAAGTTACTATCCAATATGTGTTTGTCACAAAGATTTTGTTATTTAAAGTCTGTAACAAAATATCCATGTCTCCACCCTCAGCAGCTCCCTTTAGACTAGCCCCACCTATTGTGCCGTGTCAGCACCTGTAGAACTACCCATTATTGAGCAAACCACTCCAATACGGGGACTATTAGATGCTGTACTTCTACACTCCCTAACAATGCATCTTTTCTCACTCATTTTTTCCCCATCAAGACTGAGGGGACAACAAGGGGCATATTAGTGAACGATTTTGTCCTGCAAGGCAATTGATTTTCATGATGGACTAACTTGAGAAACTAAGAAATTAAAGAAAACCACTGGGGACAGTGGAAAGAATAAGCACAAAACAATCCTTTGTATTTTAGTCCTATAAGAAAGTTTAACACTGAAAATATAAATAAATAGTATAACCTGGTTCCATAGTCCAATATAAATATGGGTGCTATGCTAGGGGCAAAACCCAGTAGCAGAACATGTGCTGAATTTTGAAGCCAGGAAAAGCTGTGTTATGTTTTCTCTAAGGTTTACCCGAACTTGTAAGGCCTGACGGCTTTGTAGTGTGAACACAGGTAATATTAGTTTCTTTGATCATCGTTCATGAGTAAGAGTTTCATCCTTCTCTTAATAATGTGATGTAACACAGCACCTTCAAAGCTCAGCAATGTCTGTCTTCAGAGTTCCAGTGTTGCCTGCTTAAAGCAATTACAGCTGGACTTGTTAAATACTAATATTTCTTCAAATAAGGAGGAGACAGACAAGAGCATTGGACCTTCACCTATGCATCCCTTCACTCCTCCCAGCTGGTTGTAGGTGATTAGGCCCTAATTCTATGAGATCGCAAGGTCTTCTGAGTGTAATAGAGACTAAATACTAAAAATGAGGAGGAGGTCCACCTACACAGCTTTGTGAAACCATTATTTAAAAGGTATTATAAAACGGCCAAGGCCCAGATATTGCCCAATATCTCTCCTCTCCTAAAAACAAAGTATGCTTTACTTGTTACTTTTATGTCTCATGGCATTTTTAAATCAAAAGGAACAATACAGACACACACACACAGACACACACACACACAGACATATATACACACACTATAATCAGGTCAATCTTATACACACACACACACTGAAATGGCTAAATATTGGCCAGGCCGTGGTGACTCACGCCTTTAATCCCAGCACTGGAGAAGCAGAGGCAGGCGGATCTCAGTGAGTTCAAGGCCAGCATGGTGTTCCAGGACAGGAAGAAAGAAAAGGAAGGAAAGAAGGAAGGAAGGAAGGAAGGAAGGAAGGAAGGAAGGAAGGAAGGAAGGAAGGAAGGAAGGAGAAAGAAAAGAAAGAGAGAGAAAGAAAGAAAAGAGAAAATATGGCTATAGGTGTTGGCTCTCTGAATACCATACCTGTGTTTTGGTTCTCATTAGCCAGACAGCTACAACAAAATAGTAAATACTTAAATGTCAAATCGAGGTAATCTTCTTTGCTACCACCAGCCATATATAGATTCTGAAAGATATAACGGTGTATCTTCATGTTAACAAAATATGACGTAATGATGTATGTCTATTCACTTATGTCTTTGTTAACTTTGTCAAATTTAACTACTCTGTGGCCCCGAGTCACATAAAAATTACGAAACTATGATAGTTTATAAAAGCATACTTTTATAAAAGGGTTCTTAAAATGACATTCCCAGTCTCTGGGTGGCCTGTATCTATGACTTAAAGTTTATCTTGATACTAAAAGGGCTTAAATACAAGGTTAAAAATTTTTATGACTCAAACAGCACAAAGTTATAAAATTCTAATCTTATGATGGTTACTTGCTGTAAGCTCTTGAAGATTATTAAGCCATATGTGTTAATGGCCAGTCTCCTTAAAAATTATCAAATTCTCTAACGTATGCAGAACTAGGTTTGTTGTCAAGCTAATGGAAATGTGATTCATTGACAGAGACAAGCTTGAAAGGAGGGACCATTTCTGTCTCCCATTATGTAGAGACTTCTGTGTAGGAGGTCAAAGTAAATATCCTGAAACAAGTATCTCAAGACAAGATTAAAGTAACTTAAACTTTCTTTCATGTAAAATAATACTCAATATCAGGTATACTAAAAGCAAAGCCAAACCTAGCTATTGAAAAAAAAAAGAATGTTTGAGTAAAATAGACTATCTTTATAAGATACTTGCATGGCAGGATGTCCCTAGACCCAAGTACTTCCACTGGATGGAGCACGATCCCACCACCAGAGTCAATTGCATGTAAGCCTCATTACAGGATACGGGGGCACTGGAAAAATAAGATCTACCAGAAGCCTGTTGCTGCTGTCTCTGTCTATAGAAACATGACCAGTTCTGTCTGTGTAGGCTTGACCAGCTCTTGCCCTGTGGAGGATCTTGCCCCCACAGAGTCTAGAAGTCTACACCCATATCCTAAATGCCTCAAACAACAGAGACAAATACCAACTACTCTGATCTTACTGTCTCCCATACTGAAATGCCAGGATGCTGCAAACAGAAGAACCTGGTACCTAGCCCACCACCTGATAGGTGCGAGACCTGCGTGCCCTCTACTCTAGGTTTCAGTTCTTCCTGTTAACAAAAACTAATTCCAGGGTCGACTCCCTTACCACTCATGTTCCGTGATTAGAGGGTAATGATTCAGACTATCCAAGTGATCTCCTTGGAAATCCAATGAAAAAGGACTCAGTAGGATTCTACTTCTCTTTTAAATTGCCAATTAGGTACTGAATTTAATGGACTTGTTTTTAAAAAGGCCTCCAGGTGTTTGTTCCTTATCTGTGGGTCTGATGCAACAAACAGCTGACTACAGTTATTTTATCCTGCTATAGGACTCTGCTACGTTGTCTAACCAGTTGTACTTTACCTTACTAAACAAAACCTATGTTGCCTTTGACTCTTAATGATATCCCACAAGGTTGTACAGTTACTGCCACCCGGCTTGTGTTCTTTACCATCTGTTGAGTTTTATTGTGGCCCTTGGATAAACCCCTCCTCTGAGGCACTCTCAGTGCTGTCCTTTCTACATTGTCCCTTTTGTCAGCTCAGAAAGAATTCTGCATTCTAAAGTTCTAAGAACATTTCAGGTGATCTCTGAGGGGAGGTATCCAACTCATCCTACTTGTCGCCATGCTGGACATTGCTTTTGGGACCAAAGCAACTGGCCAGTAGCCTCAAAAAAATCTGTTTACTTCACTGCTTCATCAGCTCTCAAAAACCCTAGAGAAATTTCAGATCAGCTTACCATCCTTCAGAACCAACTTGTTTCTTTGGCTGCTGCAACACCTACCCCAAGACTAGACCTGATTGCTGCTAAAGAGAGGATCTGTGTCCTCCTCTTCCAAAGATGCTTCTTTGCACCAACAAGTCCTAACTGGTTTGAGATGAGTCCCAAAGACACAGGGACCAGCAAAAATCTAATCCTCCTTCCAGTTCGGGCTTTTAGTTTCCTCCCACTGGGGATCCTCTGCTGGTCACTCCTTTCCTCCTTATTATCCACAAACTCACATTTTAACCCTGCCTTTTAATTACTGAATTTCCCCTTGGACCCATACAGAGATTCCACGTAAGTTCTCCCAGTGGCTCTCACCCCATAACAGCCTCCTGTGCAACAGCAATAGGACCCTCACACATACAACTTACCAGTCAGGTTAAGGGAGACCTGATCTTGGTATAGCAAAGCATAGTCACTCTACTATCAAATCAAATAGATTCCCTGGCTGCAGTGTTCTGCCAGTCATAGAGGACTGGACTTAACGACTGCCAAAAAGAAAGGCATCTGTGCCTTTCATGGGGAGAATGCTGTCTGTATGCAACCCAATCTGGGTGAGTACCAGAAACACTAAATGGCTATTAAAATGATTTAAAACTGTAAAGGGACAGACATTGCTTTCTGGAGGGACCCTCAATTGCTTGGGCACTGTGGATATCCCCTAGGGCACGTTTTACCACTGTGATCTTACATGCTATAGTCTTTGGTCCCTGCCATTTCAGCTGTCTCACCAAGTTTCTCAGTCAAAGACTACAAGTTTTCACTCCCCAGAGGGTCACTGAATTCTTCATGGCCAAAAATTACCTGCCCCTGCCCCTGTCCCTGTCACTCCTGGAAGGGACCTCAGCATGCTCCTTGTACCACCAAGATTGTCTGGGCCCCATCTCACTATCCACTTTAGGTGGAAGATGCTCCATTATCGCCATCCCCATAGAGGGGGGGGGGTGGGACGGGAAGATGACTACAACCCCTCCCCTTCTTCTATTTATTTTTGCAGAGTTCAGCTGGCTTGGGTAATAATAGCCTCAGGGTATCAGGAACCTTGTCATACTGCAAGGGACAACAGCCCCCAGCCTTAAAGAAAGGCTTAGGCCCAGCCCCTCTGGTGGGTCACTCTCCTTCATCTGCAGACCAGCTAGGGGTGAGAGAAAGAGGCCCTCCTGTAATTCCAGTGAGTTAAGTGTACCTGGTATGGCAAATATGACAATCTGTTTCTTACATACCCCTTTTGCCCTGCAATTTTTCTCTGGGTGTAAAATGCCTAGTGGTTAGGAGAAATGTAAAACATACAGGCTACAAAGAAACACAGAGTGTTCAGCAAAGTTATAAGTCCTCCGTGAAAAGACACCCTGCAAAAAGTGGAAGGATGTAACTGAGTCATTCTACACTTAAGATTTTGTAGTAAGATCTAATGATTTTCTGAATTTCCTCTGTGTCTGTGGTTATGTCTCCCTTTTCACTTCTGATCTTGTTAATTTGTGTATTCTCTCTCCGTCGTTTGATTAGTTTGGATAGGGATTTATCAATCTTGTTGATTTTCTCCAAGAACCAGCTTTTTGTTTCATTGATTCTTTGGATTGTTTTCTGTGTTTCTATTTTGTTGATTTCAGCCCTTAGTTTGGTTATTTACAATCTTTTACTCCTCCTAGGTGAGTCTGCTTCTTTTTTTTTCTTTAGCTTTCAGGTGGGCAGTTAAGTCTCCTTTGTGTGCTTTCTCTGTTTTCCTTAAGTGGGCACTTAGTGCTATGAACTTTCCTCTTAGCACTGCTTTCATAGTGTCCCATAAGTTTGAGTATGTTGTGTCTTTATTTTCAATGAATTCAAGAAAGTCTTTGATTTCTTTCTTTATTTCTTCCTTGATCCAGGTGTGGTTCAGTAGTTAAATATCCAGTTTCCATGAGTTCATTGGCTTTCTATCAGTAGCATTGTTGTTGAATTCTAACTTTAACCCATGGTGATCTGATAAGACACAGGTGGTTACTGATATTTTTTTGAAACTGTGTAAGTTTGTTTATTGAGTATGTGGTCAGTTTACGAGAAGGTTCCATGAGCTTCAGAGAAGAAGGTATATTCTTTCCTATTTGGGTGGAATGATCTATAGATGTCTGTTAAGTCCATTTCATTCATTACCTCCCTTAATCCTCTTATTTCTCTGTTAGGTTTCTGTCTGATTCACCTGTCCATTGGTGAGAGAGGAGTGTTGAAGTCTCCTACTATTAGTAGATGTTTGTCTTTGTGGTTGAGGTGTGTTTCTTGTAAACAGCAGAATGTTGGATCCTGTTTTTGTATCCAATCCCTTAGCCTGTGCCTCTTTATAGGTGAGTTGAGTCCATTAATATTAAGTGATATTAATGACCAGTGGTTGTTAACTCCGATCCATTTTTCTTTTTCTTTTTTGGTAGTAGAGTTTGTGTGTTTCCTTTCTTCGAGTTGTGCTGGTGAAGGATCATTAGATGTCTGAGTTATTGTGGGCATTGTTGGACTCCTTGGTTAGTGATTTTCCTTCTATTACTTTCTGTAAGGCTGGATTTGTGGCTACATATTGTTTAAATTTGTTTTTATCCTGGAAAAATTTGTTTTCTCCATTTATAGTGAACAAAAGCTTGGCTGGGTATAGTAGTCTGGGCTTGCATCCATGGTCTCTTAGTTTCTGCAGAACATCTATCCAGGACCCTCTGGCTTTCATGGTTTCCATAGAGAAGTCAGGTGTAAGTCTGATAGGTTTACCTTTATAAGTAACTTGGCCTTTTTCCTTTGCATCTCTTAATATTCTTTCTTTATTCTTTATGTTTTGTGTTTTGATTATTATATGATGAGCAGATTTTTTTTGGTCCAGTCTATTCAGTATTCTGTATGCTTCTTGCACTTTCAAAGGAATATATTTCTTTAGGTTGAGAAAGTTTTCTTCTATAATTTTATTAAATATATTTTCTGGACCATTGAGCTGTACTTCTTCTCCTTCTTCTACCCCTATAATTCTTAGGTTTGGTCTTTTTATTGTGTCCCAGATTTCCTGAATGTTTTGTGATGAGAATTTGTTGGTTTTGCTGTTTTCTTTGATCAGTGTGTTTATTTTCTCTATGGTATCTTCAGTGTCTGACAATCTTTCTTCTATCTCTTGTAATCTGTTGGTAGTTCTTGTCTCTGTAGCTCCTGTTCATTTACCCAGATTTTCCATTTCCATCCTTCCCTCGGTTTGTGTTTTCCTCATTACTTCCATTTCATTCTTCAAGTCATTAACCACTTCCCTTACCTGTTTGATTGCTTTTTCTTGTTTCTCTTGGTTTTCTTGGGTATCTTTGATCGATTTATTCAATTTCCTCTACCTTTTTGTTTGTAATCTCTAATTGGTTATGGCAGTTTTTCACCTGCTGTTTAAGGTCCTTAATTATTTTTATATAATTCACTTTTGAGTCGATTCTTCTAATTCTTCTGGAGTGGGGTGTACAATTCTTCTCATTTCGGGATCCCTGGATTCTGGTGATGACATGTTGCCTTTCAGGTTGTTGGAGGAATTCTTGCATTGGTGCCTTCCCATCTCTTCCTTCAAATGGAGCCAGGAGAGGCCTGGTGTCTTGATCCAGACTTTGCTGTGGCTAACTCTCTGGGTGTATCTCCTCAGTGCAGAAGCAGGAACCATTCCCATCCAGATGAGACTCCTCAGTACCAAAGCATAGAAGCCTGATAGTCCAATGACCCGCGGGCCAAAGGGCGAACTTGGGGGGCAGGGCGGGGTCTAGTAGAACACATGAGACCCTGCCATGCAAGCTGAAGGTGCCCGCGCTCCCATTGGGGGTCCTTGAGGCCTGCCCTATAGGCAGGTACTCACCGCTCTGGGTGTGTAGCCTTAGTGTAGGAGCAGAAAACTGTTTCTGATCAAAGGACCTTGCAGACTACTCAGGTTTGGGGGAGGAAGGGTCGGACCTAAGAAAGACAGCCCTGCAGAAGGAGCTGGGGGACGGAGGTTTGTGCTCTCTTCCGGGACAATGCGCCCCTGGATAGCACACATTCACCCGTCCAGATGGAGCTCCTCAGTACCTAAACAGGGACGGCTGGTAGCCCAGTGAGCCGGGGACAAAATAAGGAACGTGGCCAGTGGGGACCAGTAGAGCAGAGAAGACCCTGGAGCACACGCTGAAGGTGCCGTGCTCCCTTTGGGGGTAGGCACTCACCGCTCTCTTTTCCCCATCTTTAAGGGAATTTTTTATTTCCTCTTTCAGGGCCTCTATCAAATTTATAAAGTTACTTTTAAAATCATTTCCCTCTGCTTCATGTGTATTGTGATATTCAGCTCTTGCTGGTATAGAATCACTAGTTTCTGGAGGTACCATACTGTTCCTTGTCAGAAATATTTTCTAACATGAGTTCTCTGTTGATGCAAAAAAACCGATCATGCTGAATCAAAACAAGCTGAATTAAAAGATATCCAGGTTTAACAGGACTGCTGTGCTCTTGGGTTCCAAGGCAAACCTGGAAGCTACTAACATGACCATTGGAGGGGGGAAGTAGAAGAAAGACCATATGTTGACTTTTTGGGGAGAAGTTTAAATAGACTGGGGGAGTGGTCCTGACCTCTGGGAAGGAGTCAAGGCTTGGCAGGCTACCTTGACTCTCCACGGGGAAAGGGTCAACTCATGGTCAAGGTGCAAGAGGCACAGGGCAGGGCCTCCAAAGATGAAGGCCAGAGACTGGGATTTACATGCTTTATGTTGTTAAATGTGTTCTTTCATTGCCGTCTGCTCATATTTTCCTCTAGTGAGTGCAGTGGGACCTGTGCTTGGGGGGGTGTCCTACTTGAATTGGTGAAGGTGGGTCTCCTGCCTTGATACTGTTCAAGATGCAGAATTCTGAGGAGACTGTACCAGCGGCATTTTGAAATATTGGATCACCTGGACCATTTGTTTTTTATTGGTGTCTGGTTTCCTAGCTCTGAAAATACACAATCTTTCAAAGGTAATATTCATATCTGTATTAATACAAATATAGACTTGTGTTGTACAAAAGTCAGTCAAAGATGATTTTTTATGTGTTTGAGCAGGTGAAATATGTGTTATGTTTTTGTAGTTTTTTTATTTATTAAAGATTTCTGTCTCTTCCATGCCACCGCCTCCCATTTCCCAAACCCTTTCCAATCAAGTCCCCCTCCCTCATTAGCCCAAAGAGGAATCAGATTTCCTTGCCCTGTGGGAAGTTTATGTATGAACATAAGTTATGTCTTTAGTCAGGATTTCAAAGTCTCTTTCTCAATTAAACCTGACTTGCCTTAATCTGAAATAAATCCATAGCCTCTCATTTCTTGTGGAAAGAAAAGCATAACCTCTCCCCAAAAGTAACATATCCGTTGATTTAAATTTTGAAGTCAAGATAATTTAAAATATCTAGGTTGATTTAATCTGGAGGTTTCCACAATGCAAGCTCTCTTAGCAGTCAAAAATTTAAAGACAAGACAATAAAATGCCAGACTGTCTGTGTATTTCACATCTTTATGTGGCTTACTTACTTCATGTTACTTTACTCCCCCTTTAAGGACTTTTTATTACATTAAACCTATATTTTTAATCTAAGACTGTATGTACTCTTTCTCTTCTATCTTCGAATTCTCTCAAGCCCCCCCACACACATTGTAACCCATTTAGAGGTTTTTCCATCCAAATCTGTTCTTACTGTATATCGGTATCTTTCTGTCTGCTATGTAACTTAGATCATGGAGTGCTGGTACTAGTGTTGGTGACTCCCTCTTTGTCCCCTGAAATTCTAGTCTCATGACAGAGGTATATTTACTGCCAGCTCTAAAGACCATATTTACCATCCCTACTCTGGGGTCCACTTCTCCGCTGAGGAACATGCTGCCCTCTGCTCATAAACATTTTAAGTGTTTAGCAGCAGGACCTCTCAAAAGAACTGCCCATTTTTGTGACTAATACCAAGCCCACACCAAGGCTTAATATTATTTATAAATGCTTAACCAACATCCCATGATGTGGAAGTGTCATATATCAATCTGTTGATTTCATTGGTTAAATAAACTGCCTTGGCCCTGATAGGTAGGAACATAGGTGGGTGGAGTAGACAGAACAAAATGCTGGCAGGAAGAGGAAGTGAGGTCAGAAAGCATGTAGCTCCGCTCAGAGCCGGATGCCTCAGAGAGAGACCCCATGCTCCTGTCTCGGGGGCAGACAGGATAGCTCTGCTCTCTGAGGCACACGCAATGAAGCTCCAACCCAAGATGGATGTAGGCTAGAATCTTCCCGGTAAGAGCACCTTGGGTTGCCTACTCACATTATTAGAAATGGGCTAGTCTAGGTGCTAGAGTTAGCCTAGAAGAGTCATGATAGAAATGGGCCAAGCAGTGCTTAAAAGAATACAGTGTCCGTGTAATTATTTCGGGTAAAGCTAGCCCTGCAAGCGGCCGGGGTGTTGGGGACGCAGCCCCGCCGCTCATATTTCAACAATCCCAGGCATATACCTTGCCACCTTTTATATTTTAAGTTAACCTGTGTTTATTATTTATGCTCTGCCATATGGTGGTACCTTTATTAACATGCCAATTCATCTCCTGCTCCCTTTGCATGTGGCTTCACCCTTCTTCATCCCAGTATTCTCAAGTTTGATTGGCCTGCCTAATTTTAACCTGCCTTGCTATAGGCCAATCAGCTTCCTTATAAACCAATGAGAATAATACATATTCACATTGAACAGAAGGATTATTCCACAGTATTATACATGATGATTTCAGTACAGATTATAAATAATAGTAATGAACTCTTTTAGTAACTTTAAAAAATCATGTAAACTTCAAGAAGTCATAGCTTGAACCCATATGTCACAGATCAAAATATTTCAGGCAAGCACTGCTATCGTATCAATTAACAGCTTAACCTTCCTTATTCTTTTTTTTTTTTTTTTTTTTTTGGTTTTTCGAGACAGGGTTTCTCTGTGGCTTTGGAGCCTGTCCTGGAACCAGCTCTGTAGACCAGGCTGGTCTCGAACTCACAGAGATCCGCCTGCCTCTGCCTCCCGAGTGCTGGGATTAAAGGCGTGCGCCACCGCCGCCCGGCCAACCTTCCTTATTCTTGAAGGGAAGTTCTAAGAGTAAGATTATTCTTCAAGTTCCTTAAATTTAGCTTTTGTCTCTAGTCTATAGCTGTCCCAGCAGATTTTTACTTAGTTTACAGACAACAAAGAATCACCTGCAGATTACAAACTGCTTCAAAATTGCCATGAGTACTGGTTGCAGAAAGTTGATGATTTGATTAGGATGACTAGTAGGGAAGGTAATGGTTAAAAACATAGCTCCTTTTCAAACTGAGTTTCAAATTAAGTTACTGTCTAAAAAAGAAAAACTTAGAAGTCAACAGGACCTTCTTCTCATTCTAATGATTGTTAGTCACAGGATGCCTGGAGTATAATCTAAGTCATTCCATCAGCAAGTGAATCTTGACAGCAATCTAGAAGACTCATTTCAGAACCTCTTCCACTTATGGTATAATTGTTATCTAAAAATATTAACCAGATACTTATTGTGCTTCTGTATTTCAGTGAGCCACTGATTGTACAGAAAAACAAATAAAAACATAATTCATCACATAGAAGAAAAATGCCCAATGTTGAGACAATTTGGGTTTGTGCCTGTAAAACTCTAGTCTCTTTCTTCCCCCTTTGAAGTAGTTCTTACTGTGAATCGGGAATCCTGTGAGTCTGGGATTGTACAAAGACTCACCAGTTTGACTCACATTTTGATTTCAGTGAACTAAAGATTTTATTAAATATGGCACTGAAAAGCCATGGCACCAGGACTGCATTCAAGAGTGCTCCCAAGATGAATCAGCATCTAGTCATATCAGTCTAGGGTTTAGAATGTGTAACCCACAAAATCACCTGTATTTTAATCTATGCTTAGGCATGTTCTAATTTGATCATATGTCTTGCAGTTGTCCTAGTCACTGAGCAGAGTAAACAAGTTTGATTACAAAGTCAGAAAATAGCAATTAGTGGTATGACCTATTGTTTTGCTAGAAAAGCAAATTTTACATGATCCATCTATTTAAGAATCATCTTTAACATCAGGGAAGAAAAGGAAGTATGCTATTAGGGTATAGCTTCTACAAGTTATGGGTTTACATGTTAGAGTCAGTTTTGGTTTTGGTGTCTCATAGTAAGCCTAAATATAATGTTATATAATGTTAAACATCACAGTATCAGATTGGAAAGGAGGCTCTTTGTTGCAACATTTAAATGAAAAATAAGCAAACAAAAGAGTTGTTTTTTATATTTCAATTGAAAACAGTCGTAGGAAGCCTAAATATAACATTAACTATCACACTATCAGATTGGGAAGGAGGCTATTTGTTGCAACATTGTATGGAAAAATAAAGAAAAAAACTTGCTTTACATCTTTGAACAGAAAAATGTTTTGTCTTGTGTTTTCTTTCCTTGGTAGTCTCAAACTCTAAACACTACCATTTAAATTTCAAAGAAGTTGAATGGTTTTTCTAGGGTAACATGCTTTTTGTTTTCATTTTCAAAAAGATTATTTATGAAATTAAAAAAAGGCAGAGCCTTACATAAATCTGCGGAAGCTTTGAGGAAATAAAAAGGTTTTATTGCTGGCAGGAGTCAGAGAATCTATAAATTTTGGGCTCAACCAGAACAGAAAGACCTCTGGATTTCCATGCCGAGTTCAGTGAACGGTCTAAGCCTCCAGAAAAATAGAAAAACTAACTCTGAAGAAATCCGTTCCGTGAGATTCAAGACAGAGAACCCACTCTCGCGCTGTCACTCTCTGTACTTTGTTCTCGCGTGCACATGCAGTCTTGTTCTCGCGCATGCGTACACAGCCGTGCCTTTTCCGTTGCAGTTTGATGGAGAGGGGCATGGAGGAGGGAACGAACTGAAGGACCGGTAAGTGAACTTAATTTGGCTCTTAAGTATTTTGCGGTGTTTGCAAGACGCTGAGGTTCGGTGTTAACAGTAATGTCAGCATCCGGAAGTCCGGATTCTTTTTGTTGCTGAGGTTAGGTGTTGATAGTAATCGTCCAGAGTCCGGGAGTTCGGTCTCTTTTTGTCAGTTACTCTGTTAGGCCCCTCTTTCTTCCGTCAGCCTGCCACACCAGGTCCAGTGCTCTGAGGAAAGGTCAACGTACAGTAGCTACCCACCATCATTATCAGCACCAATACACATTGTCCTCATGAGTCCTGGGTATGGCCTTTGCGTTGCGGCCTAGTGTGAATTTAGAAGCCTGTTTTTTGAAGGCCACGGTTTTACCTAACTCTCCTGCTAGTTTATAAGGCACAGTTCCTTCATAGGTTTGTTGATTATTTGGCCCAGAGAGGTCGCATTAGCTGGGCTTACGGGAAGAGCAGTGCTGTTGGGCCTATTTTTATAGCAGAAATAATTGGCCTAACGGAATAACAGTGTTGTTCAGGTCTAAGAGAATAGCAGCCTGGAATAACAGCGCAGAAAGTTTTAGGCAATATCTGTGCTGTTTGGCCTTAGGGAATAGAAATACCTGTAATATTTAGCCTTAGGGAATACTGTCTGGAAACCAGCTCATCTGGGTTTTAGGAACTAACTATGCTATTTGGCCTTAGGAAATAGTGTCTGGAATAGAGGTATTTTAGAGAATAGCGGGACTGTTGGGCCTTAGTAAATAGCATCCTTGAATAACTGTGCACCTGCATTTTAGGTAATAGTGCCTGGAATACAGACTCAGCTGGGTTTTAGGGAATAGTGGTACTATTAGGCCTTAGAGAATAGCCACTCACCCAGGTTTAAAGGGAATGGTGGTGCTTCTTGGTTTTAGAGAATACGTAGGTCATCCCTAAATTAAAACATGAGAAATAAGAGAAATAATATAAGTAGTTTAGATGTTGATTTACTGTTTTTCAAAATTGACCGAGTTTTTTTGTCTTTTTTTAAAAAAATATTTATTTCTTTATTATGTATACAATATTCTGTCTCTGTGTCTGCTTGCAGGCCAGAAGAGGGCATCAGATCTCATTTCAGATAGTTCTGAGCCACCATGTGGTTGCTGGGAATTGAACTCAGGACCTCTGGAAGAGCAGGCAATGCTCTTAACCACTGAGCCATCTCTCCAGCCCTTGACCGTGTTTTTCATAATGGTTTATAGCACAACCCTTAAAATATACTTTCAAAACTACCAATTTTTCTATATACCCTGATTTAAATCCTTTTTTTTTTTGAAGAGTAAAATTTGGGGCTCACCTCAAAAATGAGGAATGAAAAGGGTAAATTTCCCTACAATAGTAATTTCTTGTTATCTCCCTATAACAATAATTTCTTCCCACTATATTTTAAATAACTTGCATTGGACTAAATATAGTCTAAATTTTATTATGCATTTTTTTCTTAGACATATGTCAGTTGAATATGGATGCAGAAAAGGGAGATAACCTTGAGCTCCCTGTTTTCATCATGTGTTCATGTAAAAATGGATATGGTTGGAAAATAAATATTTCTAAGATATGTTACTTTGAGTTTTAAATAGAAACATGGATTTGGGCTATGATGCAACTTGGTTAGGTGTTTGACTAGCATCTGTGAAGCCCTGAGAATGATGCCCTCTGCCTGAAATTCCAGCACCAAAGAATTAGAGACCAGAGTATCAGGATCAGGGTTATTATTCACTACCTAGGTAATAGGAGAACAGCCTGAGATTCATAGAACACTCTCTCAGGAAAAAAAATCTAAGGCAATGTCTTTGTGTGGGTGTTAGTAACACAGTATTAATGTTTGGGTCAGAGAACATCTTCTGTTGTTTTAAAATATAATACAGATACCTTGTGTTTGATTTTTGTTAAGTAAACTGGCTATTTCTCTTGCTTAGTCTACACCAAATTTAGAAAATGATTTTCAGTTCTGTTTACTTGTCAACATGTTAACAATTAAAATAATTCATATGTGAGTTGAACTTTATTATTTGTCATGTTTTAAATGGTAATTTATAGTTTCTTTTTATAACTGATGATTAATGAAAGGATTAATAAAAAGTACAGAATCTTACAAACATACTTTTTCTGTAATCTCAATGTCAGTGAACAGGCATTTGTATAAAGATGCCTTAAAGAATTTTGAATTTTTACTATTTTATAATGTGGTGATATTCATAATTGAAATTATAATTGAGCCTAATTGGAGACTATCTTAAATTTACCATTGCAATGAAATCTTGCAGAAATTCCCTGGGAATTTACAAAATGGATTAATCTGAGCCCTAATATAACATTAGGTTCCCACTAGCAGACAAGAGGAGCTTACCTAGGGATGTTTTGTTTGTATGTCTTATTCTGAAAAATCCTTTCTTATTATAAGTTGATAGGCTATTGATAATGGATTTTTCAGAAATACAAATATGATAACATTTTAATATGTGATAGAAAAGAAATCAGTTTTTGATATTCTGATAATTAGTTTATTTGTAAAATAATTACTCTGTTCCCTGGTTTAGGAGCTGACTTAAATGAAAACTTAAGGTCATGGATGAAGATGAGTTTGAATTGACCCCACAAGAAGAAAACCCATTTTATGATGGAATAGGTATATTCTTCCTTGGTTATTTTAATTCTTATCTACTAGATTTAGAATTGTTATTAACAAAATGTGTCACCATATTTAATATGATATCCTACTTACCTTACTGTCTGGCCAAAAGCTTATTGTTGTCAGTTGCCCTATCAGTACCCAGGTCTTACTGCTAATTTCACTTATTCTGTTTTTTATTAACATTTATTTTTATTCATTGTGTGTGAACATGCATGTGTATAGCATATTGTGTGTGGTTAGAGGACTGTAGGATTTGGTTCTCTTCTACTACTAGTTAGGTCTCAGGGATCCCTGTTAATCTGGCTTGATAGAACTTTTCCCTGCAAAACCATCTAACTGGTCCAGTTTCACTTAACTCTGATTATGTCCAACTTACACATTAAAATCCTACTAGTTGTGATTTGAGGTGCTTTTTGTTGTTGTTGCATTGGTATATTTCCACAATATACTCCCCTACAAAGGAAATTTACTATAAAATTCTTTAAGTCAAAAACACAAACACTGTGGTGTGCAATTGTAGTTGACAAATAGTATATAACAAGTTGACAAATAGTATAACAAGTTCAAAACAGTATGTGTACATTCTTCTGGAAGAAATTTCAGGAAGAACCTATATTGGTCATTTATAATTCCTTGCAATTGTGAAACAGGTCATTTTTCCTTCTAATTTGATATCCAGAGCTAGTTATCTTTGCTTCTAGAGGAAGCCCTCATTTCATTTCTTGCTTTACAAAAGGACCTTATCTCATGCTTCTGAGTCTCCAACCTACCATTAATATCATGATAGAATATTATTCTATGAACTAATCTGATGAGATTTCAACCAATTAAGTAGTTTAAAGTCATCTTCTACTTTTAGGACTGTACCTTAAGTTCATTTGCCAAATTCTTTATTTTTCATTCTACATTTATAGTGTTATTAGTATTAGTGTGGACAATTTGGAGGGAACTTTCTCTGTCTTCTCATTTTATACTACCCTCCTCCAACTCCCCTGATGTAACATGAATAATAAAACCTTAGGGACAGATATTGAGGTTCAACCTGAAGATCAGAAAAGCAAAGCAGCCAGGCCACTAGGAGCGATCTTACTCTGCCAGGACTCAGACAGACAAAGGGGTGATCATGTGTCTATGAATCTTCAAATTGAGACTGAATGAGATCTGTCTCCTCCCATTTTATATTGCTCTCTAGTGTTGGGATTAAAGGCGTACACCACTATTGCCCAGTTCCTATGACTAGGAATAAAGGTGTGTCACCCCAGCCTGATCTGTATGACTAACAAGTGGGGCTGCTTTGTACTGATCTTCAGGAAAGATTTATTTATTAAAACACAAATAATATACCACTATGCCAGGATATTTTTCCCTTTGCTACCTTTTAATCATCTACTCTTTTACACACATGTTGCATGAGTGAACAAGCACACACACACACACACACACACAGAGAGACAGAGACAGAAGCACACATACATATATGCTCTCAGGCACATGTACACACTTTACACCAAACCTACATTTTGTTGCCTGCATAGGATAGGTATGAAAACATAGGAGTGGATAGAGGTCAGATGGGTGGGAGGGAGAACTGTGATTGGAGTATAAAATGCTGCTGTCCAGGGAAGGTGAGCCTATGGGGGAGGAGCCCTCGGTTTTGCCCTGGTATGGAGGGCCTCGAGAGTGAGGTGTCTGGCTGGCTGATCAGTCACCTCTTGGTCTTCTGTGTGCAGCTGCAACATGTGGTTCCAAGTTCCTCTGAGGTCAGGGGATGGGTGGGTTTGTAGACAAAGTGGGCCTTGTAGCTTACAGGGTTCTGTCAGTGAGGGGCAGGTAGTGTTGGAGCAGCCTGTCTGCAGGAAGCTTGCCTCTCTACATTGTCTTGTAATATACCAATTCATCTTTTGAGACTGGGTACACTCATCCTATCCATGACCTTAAATTCATTATACTTGAATTATATTAAAAAATTTCACATTAGATAAGCCAAAACTTTCCACATTCATGGGAATGTGATTTTTATATTGTGAACATATTTGCATTATGGAATGTGATAGATGGAATAATAGCTTTGACTCTCCTGGAATTCACGTTGTAGACCAGGCTGGCTCCAAACTTACAGAGATCTTCCATGTCTGTCTCCCGAATGCTGGAATTAAAGGTGTGCACTGCCACACCTGGCTTCTCATTATTACTACATATAACAAAATCATTTTATCACTCTTAGTCTTAGATCCTCGATCATGGATTTTGTCATTTCCCTACTATTTACTTAATCAATTTAGGTATTTTCCAACCCTTTTGTGTTTACAACCTTCTGGTTCACATGCTTCCCTATAAAAAAGTTTGCATCAGGAGGATAGTTTATTTTCAGCCCCAAACTGTATATGGAAAATTATTCATGAATTTCTAGTAATGAAGTTTCAGATTACTATTCATTCTGCATTTGCCATATTATAAAATGCTCTATAAGAAAATATGTAACTATTCATAACAATTTTATGAATTTACTTTTATTAAACTTTTCTTATTAACCTTTCTAAGTTTTCTCTGTGTCTTTCATAGTCCTTTGAATCATGTTTTGGTGGTTTCAGTTTTTAATAGGCAATGCAATTTATAATTAATTTTTCATAACATATTGAAACATAATACTTCAAAAACAGGAGATTAAGTTCTTTGAAGAAAAACTTCAGAACTCTTAGTTTCCCTTGTTTTACCATATATAATCTTAGAACTTGGGTTAAGTAGCAGATTGGAGGGCAATTATGTTTTAGTCTAGATAATTAATACTTAAAGTTATTTATCTATAATAGTGTGTATTATAGATAAATTTTCACAGTCATCATAGTAATAAAAGTCTTTTTATAGTTTTTCAGGATGCTTTGCATACATTCCCATTTGAACATCATCACTCTCCTATGACATGCCTGACAGGTACCACTATCCTAATTTAAAGAGGAGACTGCAATTCAGAGGTTAAATGATTTGCCCAAAGTCACAACTTACATGTACATAAATTTGGGCTTTTACCTAGTTCTTTTGTTACTAAGTGATGTCTTTCATGCAAATGACATTTAACGTAGGAGGCCCCTACATTTGGTTTTTCTATAAGTTAGAATTGTCTTGCTATTTGATTTTTTATGTTACATTTTCTTGTTTTATACATCCTTCCCTCCATAATACAAATTCTGTTTCCATTTGTGATTTACAGTCTGAACAGAATTTACTGAATGTCATTATTATGTGCCAGTTTTGTGGTACTGGTTAAATCATTTAATCTCAATGAGTTTTCAATGGCTCACTCATTTTACTTTCATTCCTTAACTACAGAATGAAATTGTATTAGTTTTAGTCTAAAAAACTTCTGTGGAATTTGGAAAATTGATTCTTTAGAGGAAGAACTAAAGGGAATACTGCAGATATACAGCTTATATCTAAATGCATATTGGTCTATGTCCCACCTTCGATGTCCTTAACATCTAATACCTGAAAGACAGCAGAAGTTTTATTCATTTAACTATCCAGTCAGATATCTTTTTCAGCCAGTTGTCTGTTGTGCATAACTGTGGACTTTGCCTCACTTTTCATTTATTCCTTGAATGTTTTAGTCTTACTTCCACAAAAGATGACTTTATTTATAGTTGGCAGTGTCACAGACTAAGCTATAGATGCTACTTCTCAAAAACAAGTTGGAGAAATACAAATTTTAAGGAAAGAAAGAGGATAAAAACTAAGTGGTTTGTCTTAGTGATAAAATATGGAAAAGGGAAATGAAACTTCAGAAAAGTTTTGCTTTCTAAATTGTATTGTTCGCTTTTTACTTAATCATAACATTTCATTTAACATTTTAACAAAATGTTAAATTGACATTTTCAACACATTATGTTAATACCTTAAAATTTCTTTTCTAAATAATTTTCCTCTATGACTATCCTAAAACTGGTTTTCCCAGATTTGCTGCTTTTTTGTTGATGGAAGCTAAGATTTTTAAGTTCTTTTGTTAATTACTTTTTCTTACATAGCTCACTTTATACCAAGGTGATAGTGTGTGTTTTCCTCATAGAAATTTAAAACCATGTACTTGGAGATACTATGCTTACCTGAAAATTGTCTTTTCAATCTTAATTTTTAAGGAGATGATACAATACACACGGATGGTGATCAGTCTATTTTGGAAGTACAGGAAGCTGTTTTTTTATCCAATTCAGATGTAACTGTTCAAAATTTTATTCCTGATGAGCCAGACTCAATTATAATCCAAGATGGTATTGAAAACTTTGTTAATGAAGATTTTTGTTATTCACCTATTTTAGAGGAAACAGATATATGTGATAACATTATCATTCCTGAGCAAGTGCTTGATTTAGATATAACTGAAGAATTCTCTTTAGCACAGTTCCCAGTTCCAGACATTTTAGGTTCTAGCTTTACATCAACCTCATTGACTATGCCTGAACATGTGTTGATGAGTGAAGCTCTGCACATGTCTGACGTGGAACATATTGAGCATGTGATGCATGATAGCATAGTAGAAGCAGAAGTCATCAGTGATCCTCTGACAGCTGACATTTCAGAAGTATTAGTAGCAGATTGTGCTTCTGAAGCAGTCTTAGATTCCAATGGTATGCCTTTGGAGCAGCAAGATAACATCCAAGTCAACTGTGAGTACTATTTTATAATTTTTTTAAGTCTTTAGCTACAGTGATAATCAAACCTTTTTGTTTTGTTTATTTCTGCTTGTTTTGCTTTAGACAGGGTCTCACTACACTCTATGCTGAACATGAACTTCTGATTCTCTTGTGTGACACTGAGTTTTAAGTGTGTGCCAACATGCCTGAATTATCAACGAAATGTTTTTCTGTTTTTTTATATGTAAATATACATACTTGTTTGTATATGTACATTCAGGTGCACAATCACAGCTGTATTCTTGAATGTGGATGTTAGAGATTAACACAATTTCTATCCTTGGCTTTTTTATACCTTTTTTCTTTGAGACCAAGATCACTCAGTGTACTTGAAGGTGACTGATCGGTTCTGTTAGACTGGCTGGTCAGTAAGCTTCAAGAATCCTCCTCCTGTTTGCTAGCACTAAGGGTTTAAAGAAGGGAAGATCATCAATTCTCAAAATCCAGCTATGGTTTCATAGTGACACCTCATTTCAAACACCAAAAGATAATTTTTTCCTTATTTTGGCCAGTAAAATTATGTTGTCTCTGCATTTGAGCCCCTTTATTCTTAGAATTTTATGGGTTTTATATAAATCATATTTGTATGTTTGAGCTGTTCTTTATCAAGCTATTTCTTCACTTCATTTCACTTTTGTCTTCTAGGATTTAGGTCTTTTTGTCTAACATAAAACTGTTTGGTATTTTATAAGTCATATGTGGTTATCACTTTTAGTATCAATTTATGCTTATATAGTTATGTGTGAGGCCATTTACACTTGTGTTATTGTTTTCTTTTTAAAATAGTGTTAATTGTATTTGTAGGTTTTATGTTTTGATTAGGGTATCTTTTACTGCAATGACATGCATGACAAAAAAACACTTGGATAGGAAAGGGTTTATTAGGTGTACACTAATATATTCATGTTCATCATTGAAGGAAGTCAATACAGGAACTCAAATGGGTGAGAACCTGGAGGCAAGGTCTGATGCAGAGTCCATTAAGGAAAGCTGCCTACTGGTGTGTTCCTTGTAGTTTTCTCAGCCTGCTTTCTTACAGATCCCAGGACCACCCACAATGAACTGGACCCTCCATCAATTACTAATAATAAAATGCTTACAGATCGTGCACATATCAATATTGTGGAGGCATTTCCTTAACAGAAGCCCTCCTCTCAGACGACTCTAGCTTGTGTTCAGTTGGCACAAAACTGTGCAGCACAGTGTTAAAACAAGTTTTAGTAAGCTTGTAGGTGTATGATTATGGTATCTGTGTATGCCAGAATGAAGACAAGGCATTGGGAAATTAATACTATTTGCTAGGTTATAGAATGATCACTATGCTATCAAGGTGTTTTCATTGCAGTTACTGCAAATTTTATTTCAAGACAACATTGTTTTCCTTACTCTTAGATTTTTGTCATTTTACTTATATGAAAATACATACAGCATAATGTATTTTCTTTGAACAGTTGAAGTGATATAATTTTAAGGGCATAGTTATTTCATTTTAAAGTTTTTTTTCTTAAATAAGATACATCATATCAGGAGTTTCTTTTCATTGTCTAAGCAAAGTTGAAGAAATAGGGGTTGGTATATAGCTAAGTGGTAGCATGTTTACCTACTAAGTCCAAAGCCTGAGTTCCATCATCAGCACTGCACATTTATTTTTGTTGGGTTTGATTTGGTTTTTTTTTTTTAAAAACTTTGGCAAGTTTTTGAAATTACTACTTTATGTGTTATTGGTGTTTTGCCTACATGTATGTCTGTGTACCATGTATGTATCTGGTGTCCGTAAGAAAATGTTTACATGAAGAGTACTGTAAACTGACTTTGCATGTTGATACTGTTATTTTTCGATGAATAATTGAGACAATATGTTCTTTCATTATTCTCTTAATTAAGAAAATATGTTCTTCCATTATTCTTCATAACTTTGGAGTTATACCAAGAGTTTGGATTATTGTAAATCATTTTATCTTAATATTTTATTACTTATAGAAGTATTTTCATAAGCATTAATTGCGTGTGGGTGGAGCAGACATGTATAGCAGATAAACCCGAGTTCAAACCCCAGTACATTCTTGAAAAGAAGGAAAAGGTGTTTATTGCATTTAAATTTTATGTATCAGGTTAGATAATATGTGTTTTAAAGATTTATTTACTCTCCTTTTATATATTAGAGTATTTTGCCTCCCTCTATTTTTCTATCTCTCTAATATTGTGTGTGTGTGTGTGTGTGTGTTTGAGTGTACAGTATATCTGTGCTGTGTCCATGGAGACAGAAGGGGGCATCCCCTGGAACCAAAGTTTGTGAGTTGCCTATTTGGGTACTGGGAACCAGACTTTGGTCCTCTCTAAGAATAGCAAGTTCTCTTAACCATTTAACTACCCTCTTTGTAAATTTACTTATTAGTGTGTGTATAGTGTGTATGTGTGAGATGGGAAAGAGAAAGTATGCTTGTTTGATCACATAGGTGGAGATTAGAAGATAAATTTTCACAAGTCAGTTCTTTCCTGTTACTGGTTCTAAGGATCAAATGCAGGCTGTCAGACTTGGAGAGCAAGTACTTTTATCAAATGCTGACCAAACTAGTCAGGCCCACATCAACTCTGTTTCAGAAAGGAAAAAGCAGTCACATTTTGTTTCTAACTCTGCTGTGAAGCTTTACAATGCATTTCCTGTCCATTTAGTGGATGACACTGACAAAACAGATCCTGAAGATTCAACTGATGTTACCATTCATGCAGAGCCAGAAATTGATTCTTGTACATTGGATGGCACATGTCCTGAAGTTATCAAGGTGTACATTTTTAAACCTGACCCCAAAGAAGATGACCTAGGTAAGGAGGAAAACTTTGTCTTGTCCATCTATCTATCTATCATCTATAATATTCTGTTATATTACATACATATTATATTACATATAGTGTATATATAATACTATAATATATATAATTTATATAATATATAGTACTACACACACACACACACACACATATATATATATGTTGTTTTATATTATACAGTGTGATTCTTCTGTTTTTTTGTTTGTTTGCTTTTGTGTTTTTGAGGCAGGGTCTCAGATGTAGCCCAGGCTGGCCTGGAACTTACTCTATATACAAGGTTGGTTTCAAACTCAAAGCAATATGCCTGCCTATACTGTAATGAATGTATGTATGTACAGGACCTGATTTTTTTTTTTAAAAAAAAAAACCTATTTAGGTTGGAAAGTTTGAAAGCTTGTTTAAAGTTTAAGACATTTCTAAGATAATATGCAGAAATAAAAATGGTAAGCCTACTAAGTCAAATAAATGAGGTTCCAAATTAATTCTCATAGCATGTTTTCTTTTAGGACAAACTAGAGACATATCAGAGAGTGAGACTAACAATGATGATGGAACTGAACTATATGATCAGAACAGTAGTATTCATGTTCCCAAAGACAAGATGGTTCATATGACTGTCAATGACCCTCAGCAGGAAGATAAAGATTATAGTAAGTACATAGCTCACTTTGAATGGAAATGGTTTATGTTTCTATGAGCTCTGATTCTTTTTAATGCAAGTCATATAGCAACATCCCTGTTATAAAGGCTATCATGCTGTGATATAAAAAAGAACATCAGTAACTTTTAATGTATTTTAAATTGTTAGCTTTAAGAAATAAATAGGCACCAGTCAGGCTGTGATGGTGCTTGCCTTTAATCCCAGCACTCAGGAGGCAGGAAACAGCTAGGGCTGTTACACAGAGAAACCTTGTCTCAAAAAACAAAGTAAGCAAACAAATAAATAAAAACCAAGGCATGGTTACATTCACTTGTAACCTAGGCACTTGAAAGACTGAAGGAGGAGGATTTTGGATAGTAAATTGAATTCCAGAATACCCTGAGATTATTATGTAGGAACTTATCTTAAGAACTAAGTAAATAAATAGAAATAATAAATTATTGAGATAAAAAGTGGAATACACCCAATCTTCATTGAATATTTACTATGATGTTTTATATTAATAAATTATTTATTGCTAAAATTGTGGTATTCCTAGTCACAAAAGTACTTAATAATTTGTGCTTAGATGTTGCTGAAGTAACAAATGAGGTTTATATGGAAGTGATTGTAGGAGATGATGACACTGGTGGCACAGCAGCAGCTACTACTGTGCATGAACAACAACAGATGGATGATAGTGATATGAAGTCAGCTTTCTTGCCTAGTGCATGGACAGCGGCCTATGGTAAGTAACAGCTTAAAGATTTAGTACAGATTTACTTACCCTGTTTGTGGTATGGTGTATATCTATGTGGGCATGTGTATGAATATGGATGCAGAAACGTGCCCATGTATGTAGAGACACTTGTGTAACATTAGTCCTCGGGAGATGTTAAGAAATGTCTAGTCATCCCAGATAGGGAAACAGAGACCAAAGTATGGATACAACCAAAATCCAACATGGTGAACCAGTGAGTTGGTTGAAGTTATTTTTAGGAATCTGTAGTTACCTACAAGAACAGAAATGGTTCAAAGACAGCTAGATAACATTGTCAAAAACCTACCCAAGCATGGCAAATGAAAGCTGGAAACCTGGAAGTTATCATGTAACCTGTAGGCATTTTGACAGGTTGTAGAGTGGATTTCCAGGCAAGTAAGATGTGACTCTCTTCCAGGTAGTATGGCTGATCTGAGCCTCTTCAAAGTAGTCCACCTTGTCTGACAGTTCCCTTTACATTCCTAATTGCCTAAATATGTTTGAAGATAAAGGAATGCAGTCTGAGTGACTAATCAGTTTCCAGGGACTTCCTGACGCTTTTGATTTGTATCCTTGCTGAGCTTAAGGACCTTCCCTTCAGGATGTAATGTTTCACCTCCCTTTAAAGCATCCTGTGTCTTAACAAGTTTTCGCTACAGGACAAAGGCTAAAGGATAACCTTATGTATTTGTTTCTCAGGAGACCTTGTTTTTTGAGTGAGAGTCTCTTATTTGGCTTGAAGAGACTGATTGGCTGGCCTGCCAGGACCACATGTCTCTGCCTTTTTCATGATGGGATTATAAATATGCACCTTTATATTCATCCCTTTTTTGTTTTGTTTGCTTTTTTTAACAGGATGTGTAGGGTTCAAATGCAAATCCTCATGTAAGTACTTTATCAACTAAGCTATCTCTCTAGTCTGTTATCTCTTTATGGAGAAATGGTTTCTGAGGTCTTAAGATTTCACAAATATAAAGTAACCCAGTCAGTGATTTAAAAAGTATGGAGAACTTATATAGTTCAAATTTTACTTTAATTTTTACCTAATTAAAAGTACAGAGAATTTCTACTTGGAGTTTGTTTTCTTTTCTCTTCTATTGGCTTGTGTCTTTACAGTTTTCACAGACTGTTAGATGCATATGTTAGGTATTTTTTTCATGGTTGTCAACTAAATGTGCTTATAAGTGCATTACGTAAAACAGAAGTTTCTGTTATTATTGGGTATCAGGTTTTACATTTCATTGTAGTAGTTAATAAAGAATTCCTAGTTTTGTAATTTGTATATTATGTTTTTGGTGTCCATTGTTAGGTAATAATTCTGATGAAACTGAAAACCAGAATGTCACTGCAAGTGCTGCACTGCAAGATGAGTCACGTGACCTTGACACACTGCCTAAACGAAAACCAAAGAAAAAGAGAAGACCTAAATCCAGACACTATCCACCTGGTAAGAAAGAAAAAATTCCATGGTATAAGGTGTTCTGCAGACTATATGAGGAAATGCTGTTGTATATCCACAAAAGTGTAATGATGGTTTTTTGACTGCCTGATCCCAGATGGCTTTGATGCATTGAATTTGAAAATAAAAGTTTCCATTCGTTGATAGTTTTACTGAGAGGCTATAGATAAGATGTTAAGAAAAAGGAACTTAGTTCTCTGGTTATTTTGTTTGAACAGAAAAGATAGCCATAAGCTGTGTTACTCTATTTTGGTGGGGTCTCATACGTTAGCCAAGACTGACGACAAACTAATGGCAACCTAGCTTACTCAAAGTATCTGTCATTATTGACATGAATCATGTTACTTGACTGTTAGTTTATTTAATGTGAAGATAAAATAATCAAGTTTTTATGGGCTTTTATTTCTGTGTTTTGTTTAAAGGCAAATTCTTCCTTTGGAGCTCAAGCTGGCAATGAATTTGTTATCCTTCTGCCTCCCTCCCTTCAATACCTAGGTTACAGACCTTTACTACCACCAGAGCATTTAAAATTTAAAAGGACTTCTCTTAGGGAAACAATTTTTAGCAGAATGTATTCCTTTCGTGGATGGTTTTGGGGACATGTGTATAGGGAGAACACAGCTTTACATATTTAAATTTTTGTGGGTGTTGTTGAAGAATGTCATTGGTTATTGAAAGTTTGGATTATAATAACTAAATTAAACGGTTAACTTTACTTACAAATTATTTTGAGTAGGACTGTAATTTAAGGCTTCTTTGAAGCTTCCTTTAAAAAAACTGGAAAAAAATGAAATTCATCCCATCATATTGGATCCAGTTCTTTCTTATGATTGCAATATGTATGTTGAAAGTGGTAAAAATAATGTTAAAAATTGATAAATTCCAGGAAACATACTTTAGGCTTAATGAAGAAACTAAAAGCATGAGGTTTGATTATTTTTCTTGTCTCTTTCCATTTCTTAGCAATAATTGTTGGTCCCGATGGACAGCCCTTAGCTGTCTACCCTTGCGTGTTTTGTGAAAAGAAATTTAAGTTAAAAAGTTTCTTGAAAAGTCACATGAAAAACCATCCTGAACACCTTGCCAATAAAAAATACCACTGTACTGACTGTGATTACAGTACCAAGAAGAAGATAAGTTTTCATAATCACATGGAGAGCCACAAGCTGGCCAGTAAGACAGGAAAGGACACAGAATGTGATGAGTCTGGGAACCATTTGTCTCATGCTGGGGCTTCGAGTTCTCACCAAACAATGCATGGAGAAAAAGCCAAAAAAACATACAAGTGTAAGTTCTGTGAATATAAAACGTGTGAACAGCCAATATTGAATCAACACCTTTTGACAGTCCACGACAAGAAATGTCCTCATAGTTGTGTAGAGTGTGGTAAAGGTTTTCGTCACCCATCAGAGCTCAAAAAGCACATACGGATTCATACTGGAGAGAAACCTTATAGATGCCAGTATTGTGAGTACAGGTCTGCAGATTCTTCTAACCTGAAAACACATATAAAAACTAAGCACAGTAAAGAGATACCATTGATGTGTGACACCTGTGTCCTGACTTTCACAGACACCAGAGACACACAACAACATGCTCTAATGCACCAAGAAAGCAAAACATACCAGTGTTTGCATTGCAGCCATAAGAGTTCAAACTCAAGTGATTTGAAGCGACACATAATTTCAGTTCACACAAAAGACTACCCTCATAAGTGTGAGTTGTGCAGAAAGGGGTTTCATAGGCCTTCCGAACTCAAAAAGCATGCGGCTACCCACAAAAGTAAAAAAATGCAACAATGTGAACACTGTGACTTTAAGGGTCCGGATCCATTGGTGTTAAGTGACCATATTCTCTCAGTTCACACAGTGAGTGTTCAATTTAAGTGTAAGAGATGTAAAAGGGAATTTCAACAACAGTGTGAGCTTCAAAATCATATGAAGACACACAGTGGCCGGAAAGTATATCAGTGTGAGTACTGTGAATATAGCACTACAGATGCCTCAGGCTTTAAGCGACATGTTATCTCCATTCATACCAAAGACTATCCTCACTGCTGTGAGTACTGCAAGAAAGGATTCCGGAGACCCTCAGAAAAGAATCAGCATATATTGCGACATCATAAGGAAGTTAACCTGCCCTAAGAATATATCTTAACCTGTAGGGATGTTGACTTAGAAGCAACAACTTCATTTTAAAAGCAGTCGTTCTTGTTCAGACCTAATATTGTAAGCTTGTTAAGCAAATACAATATTGCTTCAATTTGACTTTACGTTTTATTCAGTATGGTATCCTATTTCCTGTAAACTTTACTATGTGAGAGAAACAAATTTCTTTTAACAACATAGTCCCTGATTCTATGCTGAATTTCTTGTCTTTGAAACCTTACTACCTAACTTACTTATATAATACTTATGACTACCTAACTCATGTTGATGGTACTTTTCTAAGAAAAAAACTTAATATTGGTAACCTGAAAAGTTACTTTGATACAAAATACATATTAGAATTATTACCAACATAAATGAGAAATTCTTCTGACATGTCTTATTATCAAACTATGGAAATTATTTCCTTGACTTAATATTTTAAAATTCTTGACAATGTAACTTCTGTTTAAGTCTACCACTGCTGATTATAGGACATTGACTTGCTTTGGGCTTAGTTTGCATTTTTCTTTAGTGGTCATTTGATTTTGCTTGTTTTTAATTTTCTTTCCTATATAGCAGAATTTTAGAGAACCTTAATGAAAATTTTTGCTTTTTCTTGATTTCTAATTCTTTATATATTTATTGCCTTGCAGTTTTTTTCTATAAATAAGAACTAGATAGAGTAGGCTGAATTTTGCTGACTTGTAGGAATATATTGTGACGTACAGCATATTTTGAAAATTGTCATTGAAATGCAGTTTAAATTTTAGGTACAGTCCTTCCTGCCAATGACAATTAAATCTGTAGTGAAAATGATTTAATTTGTATTAACTTAGAAAATCTCGAGATACATGGGACTATTTGTATACTTGGTATTCACAAAAACTAAACTTCAGGTAATTAGAGGAAAAATGAGGACCTTGGTAGAGTAATGGTATTATCCTTAATTTTGATATTTGAAAAGCAGAAGCTAAAGTGTTTTCACAGGTACGTTTTAATACAATTTTTGCATTTTACCTTAAATTTTATGGAAAGGAGATCCAGACCCAACTTTGTATTTTTTTTATGTGAACCCCTGAAAAACTCAGAGGCTGTTAAAACATAGTTTTACAAACTGAATCCTGTTAGAACGTAGAGGTGGCCAATTCAGCCAGCCTTTTTTTTTCTTTTTTTCTTTTTGTATTTTTCTTAGTAAGGGCTTGTTTTTTTTAAAGATAACATATATGTTAATTGCTTTTTTACTTCTTATTTGAGAATTAATATTTTAAAAAGATATTCCTGTTCACCAGACATATTATAAAATGAATCTAGCTCATTGGATTTTATTATTAAAGAATTTTGAAGAAAAGTAGGAAATTTAAGAAAAGGAATTTCCTACTTGATAAACAGCTCCTTTGACTCTTATGGTACTTTATTCTACTTTTACTGGCAAGTTTTGCACTTTTTTCTTCTGTTCCAGTGATACTTATATTTAGAAGTTATATTCATAGGATTAGAACTTTAAGTAATTGGTGCTTGACATTCTCTAAAATATGTTAGATTTAAGTTCAGTACTAAATACATAATACAGTCCGTACATGGGCATTCAGTTGTTGCCAAGCAAAGCTCACACCTTCTGGCACCTGAGTTTATCCCTTTAAGATTTTAGTTGCTATTCAGTGTAAAAGTCTATTCTTTATGTCTACGACTTGGTTAATCTTGAATTTTGCTTTTCCCTAAAGTAATATAAAGATACGTATTTAAGTGAAAATTTTATCTATAAGAATTTAAATAAACTTAAATAGTGCTTTGTAAACTTTGTGTTTTTCACAGTCTGGAGTTACACTTTTTTGTTTTATTTTTACGTACAATAGTCAGACTTTTGAAAGGTGATAAAAGCTTGGTAAAGGAAATGTGATAATTTACATAAAAATGAATTGTACTTACATTATTTACTGTGACCATGTGGTTTTAATTTTTAAATTATTCTTTAACAATTAGCAAAGCCAGAAAATTTGTTCTAGACAAAACTTTATAAAAGGTACAAATTCTTAAAGGAAGTGAGTTATTTCAATGGAATTGCCTGTTATTCCATCTTTTATTTTTATTCATTGTGAAATACCACAAAATGCTTAAGTGAAGAGACATTATAAATGTGTACTTGAGAATAACATGCAGAAATAAAATGAGACTTCTTCCTGATAATAAATGTTTATTGTGTTTGATATCAATTGACACTTATGGGGGAAGAAAGTACAAGGTCCCCATGCTCGCAATTTACTTGTCTTTTTCTACTTCCCATGTAGATTAGATCCATATATATCTTTCTTAGGGTCCTCATGTCGTCTAGATTTTCTAGGATTGTGATTTGTGGGTTAGTTTACTTTATGTTTAAAATCCACTTATGTACATTTGATAATTGTCTTTCTGGGTCTGGGTTACCTCACTCAAAATGATGTTTTCTAGCTCCATCCATTTTCCTGCAAAATTCAAGGTGTCATTTTTTTCTGCTGTATAGTACTCCATGTGTAAATGTACCACATTTTCCATATCCATTCTTCAGTCAAGGGGCAAATATTTAGGTTGTTTCCAGGTTCTGGCTATGACAAACAAAGCTGCTATGAACATAATTGAGCACATGGCCTTGTGGCACGATTGAGCATCCTTTGGATATATACCCAAAAGTGGTATTTCTGGGTCTTGAGGAAGGTTGTTTCTGAGAAATCACCACACTGACATCCAAAGGGGATGTACCAGCTTGCATTCCCACCAGCAATGCAGAAGTATTCCCTTTTCCCCCACAACCTCTCCAGCATAAATTGTCATCAGTGTTTTTGATCTTGGCCATTCTTACAGGTATAAGATGGAATTTCAGAGTTGTTTTGATTTGTATTTCTCTTTTGACTAAGGATGTTGAACATTTCCTTAAGTGTCTTTCAGCCATTTTAGATTCCTCTGTTGAGAGTTCTGTGTTTAGGTCTGTACTCCATTTTTGTATTGGATTATTTATGCTTTTGATGACCAATTTCTTGAGTTCTTTTTATATTTTGGAGATCAGAACTCTGTCTGATGTGGAGTTGGTTAATATCTTTCCCATTTTGTAGGCTTCCATTTTGTCTTGTTGACCGTGTCCTTTGCTTTACAGAAGCTTTTCAGTTTCAGGAGGTTCCATTTATTAATTGTTTCTCTCAGTGTCTGTGCCACTGGGGTTATATTTAGGAAGTGGTCTCCTGTGCCAATGCATTCAAGTGTACTTCCCACTTTCTCTTCTATACGGTTCAGTGTGCCGACTTTTGCTTGAGTTGTTTGATCCATTTGGACTTGAGTTTTTCTGGTGTTTGAAGGTGTGAGGATTGATATCCAGGTCTTCTATTTGGTTCCATTGGTCCTCCTGTGTAGTGGGGAGCTGCGGGTTGCTTCCCGCCACCCGGCTAGCTTTATACCCAAAATAACTACATGGACACGGTATTCTTTAAACACTGCTTGGCCCATTAGCTCCAGCCCTTACTGGCTAATTCTGATATCCCGATCAACCCATCTCTAATAAACTGTGTAGCACCGGTCTTACCGGGAAAGATGCAGCATGTCTGAACTGGCAGCTTGCTTCCTTGTGTGCATCTGCCGGGGAGAGGGGAGCATGGCCTCTCTGAGCTCACTTCCTCTTCCTCCCAGCATTCTGTTCTGTTTACTCCTCCCACCTATGTTTTAACCTATGAGGCCAAGCAGTATCTTTATTACTTAACCAATGACCTTTCTCCATCATTTCCCCTTTTTCTGTTTAAACAAAAAGGAAAGGCTTTAACTTTAACATAGCAAAATTATATATAACAAAACAGTTATCAAGTAAAAGTTACAATATTTACATCTATTTTATCTTTTTTCATAACTAAGGAAAACTATAACTATATATTCTTTAACTCCATTAAAGACTCCAGAAGGATATAATATTACCTAAGCAAACAAGAAATCCAAAACTCTAGAAATGACAGAGACATCTCGCTGCCTGGACAGTCACCCAAAGTTTCTCTGTACCATTGGGGCATCCATCTTCAGCCTACAGGCCCATAGTATCCAGCAGTCATTTCCACCAAGCAGGAAATTTCAAAGGCAGTCACTATCTGCTTGTCCTGAAGAATGTCTTGCAGACTCTTTCATGAATCAGGAACCCCGAAAGATCATCTCACCTTTAGGCAAGTTCAGTAATCCTCTCTCTGCAGGTTCTCTGTGTCCAGTTTATGCAATAGTCCAGGCAAGAGCAGTTTTCTTGCCCAAATGGCTATTAAACTCCATAAGGATCCTCTTCGATACCCATCTTCTTCTTGAAGTAGATTGGTGCTGCCAGGAGCAGAGTATCTCATTGTCATGAAAAGCCCTAAGTTATTAAAACATTTAAAATGCCATATTCTCTAGCCTTTGAAAGATATGAAGAATGCCTATCTGAAATATATCCATGCACATCTAGAAAATCTAACTAACATAACTACAAACTTGACTATTATAGATGATTATCTATTAACAACCTATATACATTACATTTTTAAATGAACTACACAATCACGATACCTTAATCTGAAAGACCCTCAGTGTGGTCCTTCCCTCAGAAGGAGACCCCTGAACCCAAGGAACAGTCGAGACCACTGGCTGCAATGGCAAGAGGTTTTTATTGAGAGTACACAGGTACCTGAGCATCAGAGTCTCTTTGGAAGAGTTGCACCCCTCAGGCTGGGCAGGGGGTCTTTTATATAGGAACGGGCAGCAGAAGCATGCATGGTTACAGGGATTCCATTGGTCAGTTCTGATGAGGCGATGGGTTCACTTGGGGACAAGCTCCTCGGGGATATGAAGATCTGATAAGAGCTGACTTGGCTCTATCTAGGGTACATGTAGTTTTTCCCAGACTGTTCATTCCCCTCCTAGGCCTGATGTCTGACCATAGATATCCTGTTTGGCAGCCTAGGAGTACCAACTTTACCTTGAATTTATACTTGTTTGTGTGAAAGTCTTGCAAAATGGCATTACAGCAGCTAACCTGGGGTCTTTCATTCCCACATTTTCTTTTAGCATTGAGTTAAATCTTTTACTCAAGATAATTATGGAATCTCAGTTTCCTGTTGTCTTAGTCTTTGGTATTGATGGGTCAAGACTAGGGTCTGGATGACGGATAGCCTGTCTTTCATAATTGGACCAAGTGGTTGAGGATGCAAGGCCCAAACAGGAGTATCAAGAGGAGGATAATTAAAGGACCCATCAAGGAAGACAACAGGGTGGTAAACCATGGGGACTTATTAAACCATCCTTCGAACCATCCCTGTTGTGACTTAAACATCTTTTGTCTCTGTGCCAACCTGTCCCTGAGTTTTTCCTGCTCTAGGACTGGATTTGCCAGGTTAAGGAATAAACCTGGTGTGGGCTTTCCCCTTGGGTTGTCATTCCTGGCCTCAGTAGGACCCATACAATGATCAGGGAGCCCCAAGAGTAAGTCTTATCTTTAAAGGATTTTGTGTGCATTGGACCTTACATTTTGGGGTCACGATTGGTTCTACCTCCTCTGTGGTGCGGGCGGCCTTGACGTGGGAGGCATGGATCCATGCTGTGATCCCGTCAACTTTGAGTGCCGTTGGGGTGGTTAGGAGGACAGTGTAAGGGCCTTTTCACTGAGGTTCCGAGTTCTTAGTCTGGTGTTTGCAGACCCATACAGTGTCTCCTATCTGGAAAGGATGCAGTACCACAGGCTGGTTCAGTTGGTCTTGGTAAGCTGCAGCGAGTGGTTTTCAGACCTCTCTTTGTACAATCTGCAATGCCTGCAAATGAGCTTCCAAAGAAGGAAAATCAGCAATATTTGAGTCAAAGAAGTTTATGAATGGGGGTGGGGCCCCATACAGTATTTTAAAAGGAGTCAGTCCATGGGGGCCCGGAGTGTTGTGGGCCCTATATAAGGCTAGGGACAAGAGGAGCACCCAGTCTCTAGAGCCAGTTGTAAGCGTTAATTTAGATAAAGTCTCCTTAATTGTCCTACTTATGCATTCTACCTGTCCTGAACTTTGGGGTCTATATATACAGTGTAATTTTTATTTAATCCCCAAAAGCTTGGCCACCAACTGACTTACCTGGGAGACGAAGGCGGGCCCTTTATCAGTACCCAGGACCTGGGACATCCCATACCTGGGAAAGATTTCTTCCAGTAGTTTCTTGGTCACCATTTTTGCAGTTTTATGTTTGGTAGGGAAGGCTTCTGTCCATCCTGAAAATGTGTCTACGAACACCAAGAGGTACTTATATCCATAGAGACCGGGCTTAATTTCTGTAAAGTCAATCTCCCAGTGTACACCAGGACGATGTCCCGGTACCCAGACCCCTGGCCCAAGTTTAGTCTTGCCTGCATTTACTTGAGCACAGGCTTTACATTTATCAGTTACGTTTTGTAGGGCCCCATCTCTGTTCAGGAGGTAGGGGCCAATTTCCTGTCTTTGCAGTAAGGTTTTCATCTTCTTTGGTCCTAAATGGGTCAACTTATGCAGGTATTTTATCAGCTCATAGGTATGTCTCATTGGCATAACAGTCTTTCCCTTGAAGACCCAATGTTCTTTGGGGTCATAGGTGGCCCCCATTTTCTTTAGGAGGTCGGTGTCCTCTTGACGATAGGGTAGTGGACATCAGGACGGCCTTGTATTTTCTGAATCGGTCAGAGGGAAGGCTCGGAAGGTGCTGATTGTTTTTAGGGCAGCCTCCTTGGCGGCAGCATCCGCCAATCGATTTCCTTTTGCCTCTGGGCTGAGGCCCTTTTGGTGGCCAGGACAGTGTACAATACTAAGTTTTGGGGGCAGAAATAGGGCTTTGAGTAGTGTCAAGATTTTAGTCTTATTTTTAATTTCCTTTCCCTCCGAGGTCAATAGTCCTCATCTTCTGTAAATTTCCCCATGTATGTGGGCAGTGGCAAAGGTGTATTGACCGTCCGTACAAACATTAAGTTTCTTACCTTCTGCCATCTGGAGTGCCTGGGTCAATGCGGTGAGTTCTGCTCTTTGGGCTGAGGTGCCCGCTGGTAGGGCCTCAGCCCAAATTACCTCTGTTTCCGTGGTTACTGCTGCCCCCGCTCTCAGTTCCCCGTTTTCCAGGAAGCTGCTACCATCGGTGTGCCAGGTGTGGTCAACATCTTGAAGAGGGTGATCCGTCAGGTCTGGTCTGGTCCCGTGCATTTCCGCAAGGATCTGGAGGCAATCATGCTGCTTTGCCTCCCCCGGCAAGGGGAGCAAGGTTGCAGGGTTGAGAGCAAACACTGGTCCAAATTGCACCCGGTCCACATTCAGGAGCATGGCTTGGTAATGAGTCATGCAGGCATTGGAAAGCCAGCGGTCTGGAGGCTGTTTGACCAAGGCCTCCACTGCATGGGGAACGAACAGTCTGGGAAAAACTACATGTGCCCTAGATAGAGCCAAGTCAGCTCTTATCAGATCTTCATATCCCCGAGGAGCTTATCCCCAAGTGAACCCATCGCCTCATCAGAACTGACCAATGGAATCCCTGTAACCATGCATGCTTCTGCCGCCCGTTTCCATATAAAAGACCCCCTGCCCAGCCTGAGGGGTGCAACTCTTCCAAAGAGACTCTGATGCTCAGGTACCTGTGTACTCTCAATAAAAAACCTCTTGCCATTGCAGCCAGTGGTCTCGACTGTTCCTTGGGTTCAGGGGTCTCCTCCTGAGGGAAGGACCACACTGAGGGTCTTTCATTTGGTGCATTGGTCGGGAAACTGAGACCCCCCACCCAGGGTCCACCGACCCACACCGGGAGATAAGCTGGCCAGCGCCCTGTCTGTGTCTGTGTTTGTCTGAGTCTTTTGTCATTCTGTCATTCAGTAAGATTCGATCGGATCTATCAGTATCTGGTGGGCCAGGGAAGATTGCTTTTGGTAAGATTTTTATTGTGTTAATTTTACCTACCCAAGAGCATGGGAGATCTTTCCATTTTCTAGTGTCCTCTTCAATTTCTTTCTTCAAGGATTTAAAGTTCTTGTCATACAAGTCTTCCACTTGTTTGGTTAGAGTTACTCTGAGATATTTTATGCTATTTGTGGCTATTGTGAAGGGTGATGTTTCTCTGATTTCTTTCTCAGCCCTTTATCATCTGTGTACAGGAGGGCTACTGATTATTTTGAGTTCATCTTGTATCTTGTTACATTACTGAAAGTGTTTATGAGTTGTAGAAGTTCCTTGGTAGAATTTTTTGGGTCGGTTATGTAAACTATAATATCAGCAAATAGTAACAGTTTGACTTCATTTCAGATTTCTATCCACTTGATCTTTGGTGTCTTACTGCTCTGGCTAGGACCTCAAGAACTATATTGAATAGATATAGAGAGAGTGGACAACCTTGTCTTGTTCCTGATTTCAGTGGAATCGCTGGGAGTTTTCTCTCCATTTAGTTTGATGTTGGCTGTTGGCTTGCTGTATTGCCTTTATTATGTTTAGGTATGTTCCTTGTATCCCTGTTCTCTCCAAGACCTTTATCATGAAGAGATGATGTATTTTATCTAAGGCTAATGAGATGATCTCATGGTTTTTATTTTCAGTTTGTTTATATGGTGGATTACGTTTACAGATTTTTGTTTGTTGAACCATCCCTGCATCTCTGGGGATGAGGCCGACTTGATCATGGTGGATGATTTTTCTGATGTGTTCTTGGATTTCATTTGCCAATATTTAATGAGTCTTTTTGCATCAATGTTAATGACTGAGATTGGTGTGTAATTCTCTTTCTTAGTAACTTCTTTCTGTGCTTTGGGAATCAGGGTAATTGTAGACTCATTAAGAGAGTTTGGCATGTTGTTTCTGTTTCCATTTATTTCTACTCTGTGGAATAATTTGAGAAGTATTTGTATTAGTTTTTCTATGAAAATCTTGTAGAATTCTGAACTGAAACCATCTGGTCCTGGGTTTCTTTTTGGTGGAGAGACTGCCTATTTCTTCAGCAGTTATAGGTCTGCTTACCTGTCTTGATTTAATTTTATCAAGTGATATTTTATCCATTAAGTTGTCCATTTCTTTTAAGTTTTCCAATTTTGTGGAGTACAGGTTTTCGAAATAATACCTGGTGATTCTGTGGATTTCCCCTGTGTATGTTGTTATGTCCCCTTTTTATTTCTGATTTTGTTAATTTTGATAGTCTCTGCCTTTTGGTTAATTTGCTTAGTTTTTCTATCTTGTTGGTTTTCTCAAAGAACCAACTCTTTGTCTCATTTATACTTTGTATTGTTTTCTTTCTTTCTTTTTTGTTGATTTCAGCTCTCAATTTGAATATTTCCTGCTGTTGAGTTCTCTTGGGTGAGTTTGCTTCTTTTTGTTCTAAAGTTTTCAAATGTTCTATTAATTCACTAGTGTGGGATTTTTCCAGCTTCGTTCATAGGCATTTAGTGCTATGAATTTTCCTCTTAACACTGCTTTCATTGTGTCCCTTAAATTTAAGTATGTTGTGTGGTCATTTTCATTGAATTTTAGGAAGTCTTTAATTTCTCCCTTTGTTTCTTCCTGGACCCATTGATGATTCAGGTGAGCATTGCTTAATTTCCAAGTGCTTGTGTGCTTTCTGGAATTATTATTACTGTTGACTTTAGTTTTAAACCATGATGAGCTGATAAGATACATGGGGTTATTTCAATTTTTTGTTTTGTTACTGAGTATGTGGTCAATTTTGAGAAGGTTCCATGAGGTGCAGAGGAGAAGGTGTATTCTTTTCTCTTTGGATGGAATATTCTATAGATGTCTGTTAAGTCCATTTGAATCATAACATCTGTTAGTTCTCTTATTTATCTGTTCATTTTTTGTCTGACTGACCTGTCCAGTGCTGAGAGTGGAGTGTTAAAGACTCCCACTGTTTGTGTGTGTGGTTTAATATATGGTTTAAGCTTTAGAAATGTTCCTTTATCATATGAGAGTGCCCTTGTACTTGGTGCATGGATGTTCAGTATTGAGATTTCCTCTTGATGGAATTTTCCTGTGACTGTTATGAAATTCCTTCTTTGTCTCTTTTTATTGATTTTCGTTTGAAGTCTATTTTGTTAAATATTAGGATAGCTACACCTGCTTGGATTGGAATATTTTTTCCCAACCCTTTACTCTGAGATGATGTCTGTCTTTGAGGCTGAGGTGTGTTTCTTGTGTGCAGAAGGAGGATGGATTCTGTTTTTGTATCCAGTCTGTTAGACTGTGCTTTTTTATAGGTGAGTTGAGTCCATTTATATTAAAGGATATTAATTGCTATCTCCTGTTGATTTAGCTTTCATTGTTGCTGTTAATTTGTGAGTTTTTCCCTTCTTTTGGATTTCTGCTATGAGACCATCATTTCTCTGTGTTTTTCTTCCTTGGGTTGGAGTTTTCCTTCTAATATTTTGT
Source organism: Microtus agrestis (assembly GCA_902806775.1). Lineage (NCBI taxonomy): Eukaryota > Metazoa > Chordata > Mammalia > Rodentia > Cricetidae > Microtus > Microtus agrestis. The sequence continues at coordinate 94,424 of CADCXT010002562.1, read as the reverse complement.
GTAGGGCTGGGTTGATGGCTCGGTATTGGTTAAATCTGATTTTGTCAGGGAATACCTTGTTTTGTCTTTCTGTGGTGATTGAAAGTTTTGCTGGGCTGGCATCCATGGTCTCTTAATGTCTGCATAACGCTTGATGATGACCTTCTGGCTTTCACTGTCTCTAACGAAAAGTCAAGTGTAATTCTGATAGGTCTGCCTTTTATGTTACGTGGCCTTTTTTCTTTGCAGCTCTTAATATTCTTTCTTTATTCTATATGTATACTGTTTTGATTATTATGTGGCATATTATGTGGCAAGGGAACTTTTTTTTGGATCCAGTCTTTTTGGTGTTCTTAAGCTTCTTGTATCTTCATAGGCATATCTTTCTTTAGGTTGGGAAAGTTTTCTTCTATGATTTTGTTAAATATATTTTCTGTGTTTTTGAGTTGTACTTCTTCTATACCTATTATTCTTAGGTTTGGCCTTTTCATGGCCCATATTTCCTGGATATTCTGTTTTAAGCTTTTGTTAGATTCAATGTGTTCTTTGAATGATGAGTCTATTTTCTCTATTGTATCTTCACCGCTTATGATTCTCTCTTCCATCTCTTGTATTCTGCTATTCATGCTTGCGATTATGGTTCCTGATCATTTTCTCATGAGTTGTTTCTATAATTCCCTCAGCATGTGTTTTCTTTATTGTCTGTATTTCAGTTTTCAAGTCTTGAATCGTTTCTTTCATCTGTTTGGTTGCTTTTTCTTGGTTTTCTTTAAGGGATATTCTGATGTCTTCCAGTTTTTTGTCTTTTTCTCCATTTCTTTGAGGGAATTTCTCATTTCCTCTTTAAGAGTATTAAACATTCTCATGCAGTTATTTTTGGTGTCATTTTCTTCTGGTTCATCTATATTTGGTTGTTCAAGTCTTGCTGTTGTAGGGTCTCTAGGTTTTACTGGTATCGTGTTGCTCTTTGTGGTGTTATATGTGTTTTTAACTTTCTACTCATCTTTTCCTCCATTAGGTGTGTGTGGTTGGGGCTGTCTGTCAATCTTCTAGGTGCCAGTGATCCAAGGCTTATATGGTTGTTACTCATGGCACAGTTGCTGCAGCCAGTGCAGCCTGGATAGCCAGGACTGGCGGGGGCGAGGGGTTCCAGGACATGGAGGCTTCTTTTCAGGTGGAAGAACAGCAACCTTTATTTTGCCCAGCAACCTTTTATACCTCTACTCCTTCTGTGGAGACCCACCGGCCAGAAAAAACACAAACATCCTTGTCAATTACAGACTACAAGGAAGTTCCGCTGTGGGTCAGGGGGAGTGAGGTCAGCTGGATCACAACAACAGTCATTTCCACAATTCTAGTTACTCAGTTGGTCACTCTGTGTTCCTGTAGATTGCTCGGTGCCTCAGCGCTCCCAGGCTTTGCTCTGTTCCCTTGGAGTTTGTTGTCTCAAGCCTGTTCTAACTTATGTTATCAGTTCAGACCTTTATTTTTGGAAATGTCCCTGGACTGAATCCACTGCCACTCCCATGGAGCTTGCTTTCTCAGGCCCATTCTCGCCTAGGTGGCTGGTTCATTCCCACTCCTGTGGAATTTGTTGTCTCAGGCCTGCTCCAGTCCAAAGTGAAGATCCATGCCTCAGGCCTAATTTGGCCTAGGTTACAGGCTTCGACCTGTTTCTGTAAATACTGGTCTGGATCCCTGTCTGGGAGTTGGCCCTGCAAAGGTCTCTGGCTCTACTCCCTCAGAGTTGCTAGGCTCACATGCACCCAGACCCACAGAGGACCTGGCTCAGGTTTATACCCTCAGAGGTCCCAGACTCATGCAAGGATCTGCAGAAGTTTCAGGATCCTGCCTATTCCCTTTGACTTTCCAGACAAACGCCCAGGCCCATAAAGGTCCTGGCACAGATCTGCTCCCTCTAAGGACCCAGACTCAGACCTGGACACACAAAGATCTCTGGTTCCTGCCTACTCCCTCAGAAGTCTGAGATTCAAGCCCAGACCTGCAGGTGTCCTGGCTCAGGCCTAGTTCCTTGGAGGTCCTAGACAAACACCCAGACCCATAGGGGTACTGGCTTAGGTCTGCTCCCTTGAATGTCCCAAATTCACATCTAGACCCTAAGCAGTCTCTGGCTCTAGCTCTGGCTCAGTTGCTCATTGTACCTGTTCCAGTGGAGTTTGCTGTCTCTGGTCTTCTCTAGCCCAAGTTGCTGGCTCAATCCTGGTCTACCAATGACCCTGGACTCAATCCCTAAACCTATTTTCAAAGATACTCTTCCTCAACAAAAGCAAGGATATCCCAAACCTTTACATTGCTTTTGACTTGCTCCTACTGCCCTCTCCACTCCTTCCTCTAATGTCCTTGTTTGGGTGTGGTCTTACTTTTAATGGAATCCTGCATAGATATGGCCACGTGCACATGATGAATCTTGATGGACAGCACCCTCCTCCCCCTCTTGTCCCACCCATTCCTTTTGCTTTCTCTCTGTCTCTTTCTCAAAATTGCTGCACATTAGGTCTAAAAGGCACTTTCAGAGCATAGGAAGTGTTTGATGTAAGAACCCACTGAGATAGTGGGGCTGATCTAATGGGAGCTCACCAAGGCCAGCTGGACTGGAACTGATGGAGCATGTGATCAAACCGGACTCTCTGAACATGGCTGACAATGAGGGCTGATGAGAAGCAGATAATGGCACTGGGTTTTGATTCTACTGCATGGACTGGCTTTGTGGGGGCCTAGCCTGTTTGGGAGCTCACCTTCCTAGACCTAGATGGAGTGGGGAGGACCTTGGACTTCCCACAGAGCAGGAAACCCTGACTGCTCTTTGGACTGGAGAGGGAGGGGGAGGGGGAGGGAAATGGGAAGCGGGAAGGAGGTAGAAATTTTTAATAAAAAAATAAATAAAAGAAGGCAGGGAAGAGAACCTTTTGCAGATAAGTAAATGACTTAGAAGAGAAAGGGCCTGGAGTTTTTTTAGTTTATGTCAAAGTAATTTTAAAATCCTAAAATGGCCATGAGACATAGTGTTTTGTGAAATTCATACTTAAGATACCAAGAGGACACTGGCAAAGTCTCAGGTGTTTAATCATTCCATTCCCTTCAGATTCATGAAAGGCAGTTAGGAAAACCATGTATTGGGAAGCATCCTATCAAAGAAGGGGATTATTTTTGCAACTGGTAGGGAAGAGCCTACTGGTTTGTCACCAAACAGAATGCTGAACTGTTTGGATCACATTTACTTCAGTAGCCCATAGAAACACAGTGAAAAAGCTTCTCAAACCAATAGTGTGGCTTCATTGTCACCAGCCAGTTCCTTGTTTGTTATAGCAGTGTATTTACAGATGGGCACTTCATCATGATTAGTGAGTTTTGCAAAAATGACCCCAAGACCTCAGTGTCACTCAGTCTAGTGAATATAATAAGTTTTATTCTCCTGGGGAACTACATTTCCCAAGAGGCCCTGAGCATCGCCCACCTGGGGAACCACTTTTCCCAGGAGCACACGCACCCAGCATCCGCAAAGGCCCCTGAGCGCAAGCGTATGTTCGTGGGGGGGTCCTCTTTAAAAGCCAAAAAGCCATTTGTTTGTCCTCTTTCTCCTTTCTTCCCTTCACTATCAATCACGCTCCACCCTCCCTGCAATAAACCTCTCCACGTGGGCCCATTGTACCTCACGTTTTTCTTCCTACTGCGTGGGAAAGAAAAACAATAAGTATCAAAGTAGACTGTCAATCCTAAAGATGAATTATGACCCAGGAAGAATGTCACTCATCATTTCTACTCATTTTACAGTCTCTCTCACAGAAGATTAAGACAAAGATTCAGATGAAAAGAACCAATCTTTTATTAAAGGTTTCAAAAACTAAATAAGGTGCTATGTGCCTAGCAAAGCTTGTCATCAAAGTATCTGGGTGACCTTTCTTTGCTTTTTGTCATTACTTGACTCTGACCAGTTGTTGTTGTTGCTGCTGCTGCTGCTGTTTAATTATTTAATCTAAGTTCAGTAGACTTGGGGACTGGGAAGTGGGTCGAGGCTGTGACAGGCAGGTAGTAGGTACGTGGGAACTGACATAAACAGAGCTGAAAATCCAGAGAGCCAGCTTGTTTGGCGGCTTATGTAGTCAGGTCCAGGCCCCATGACTCTCTTCTGATCTCCAAGGGCACTGCATGTATGTTGGGTACACATATACATATAGACAAGAAAACCATACACATGAAATAGAAGAAAATAATTTAAAGGGAATATTCTAAATTGAATTTGATACGGCAGGATTTTTTTCCTGATTTTGTACATCAATGCTTTTACTCCTTTCTCTGGTAGGAAAAGGTTTTCTCACCTCTCCCTCTCTCTTCCTCTCTCTCTTTCTGTCTCTCTCTCTCTATCGTGTGTGTGTGTTTAGTGTATGTGTGTGTTGTGTATGGTGTCTGAAGCAGCTAGTGTGTGCGCTGAAGCCTGTACTAGGCACATGCACATACTGAGGCCAGAGGAGGATTTGGGTGTTCAGCTCGAACATTCTGACCTATTTCTTTGAGACCAATTTCTGTCCTATTTCTTTTGAACACTGGGAACCAGCACGCCCCAGCGATCCTCCCACCTCTGCTCTCCAGAGCACTGGAGCCACCAGCAGACAGACTGGCTCTCAACATGGGTGCTGGAACCCTTGTTGTCTTCCTGCTTGCTCACCTAGCACCCTTACCCCCTTAGCCATCTCTCTGTCCCCAGAGGGGATCTTCATTTGGGACTCAAAAGCTAACAGTACCCCTTGTTTTTGGAATTTGTTTAAGGAAGAACTACTTCCTTAGGGCCCCGGGAGAAGGAGGAAGAGGTGCAGCTGGCTTAGGGAACACACAGCAAAGTGTTCATATCTCAGATCACAGATATGGCATCCAAAGTTTGGGATCCATTTACATCTTTAGAAAGCAGTGGAGAACTCAGCCCTTCTGGGACTTCTGGTGGGGGAGGGCGCAGAGAAGGCAAAAGCAGGAACTCCTGATGTCTTGAGCCCCAGGAAATCCTCTCCTACTAACCCTGCCACTCTCTGACTGAAGCCTTCGCATTGCATGGCAGCCTTCTTGCTTTGAGCACAAAAGATGTTTTAGCCTCATTTTGGAAAGGAATATACCAAGTACAGAACTGGCCAATCCTTGTACCAACCTGCCACCTCCACTGGCAATGACTCCTGCATCCCTCCTAACACAGGAGAGAAAATACTTTTGAGATGGAAAACAAGACAAACAGCAAAAAACAAATGAACAAACAAAAACATGAGGTGATTTTGTAAGTGTACAGAAGGGGGGCCCAGATGAGAAGAGTGGGTGCTGCTGTAGCAGGGAACTGGGATTTGGTGGCCAGCTGCCACATGGAAGAGGCTCAGTCATTGTAGTTCCAGTTCCAGGAGATGAGATTTCCTTTCCCAGTGTCTATGGGCATCAGGCACATAAGTGGTACACATATATAGACCAGTCACAAATAAAATAAAAACTGTTTTCAAAAAGAACATTGCAAAATAAATTTGCTATGATAAGAATTTTTCTTCACTTTATATTTTTTTAAAAAATGCTGGAGTAACATTAATATTGTTACATTTTCCTCTTTATTGGTTAACTTTATTTTTTCTTTTGTTGAACATAGATTATTTTTCATATGATATGTTCTGATTGTGCTTTTTTTCTCCCCCTACTCGTCCAACTTCCTCTCCACATCACCTCCAATTTGAGTCCACGACTTTTCTGTGTTTCATTAGAAAATATACTGCTAAGACATAACAATAAAATAAGATAAGATAAAATCTACAATTTGCATAAGCTCAGACATTAGCAAGAAAGTACACGGCTGTGAGGAGGGATGAATCTCCCTAGGACTGGAAAATAGAATAGATAATTAAAGATGGATGAAGGTGGACTGGAATAAGAGAATATTGTTGCTTTTGAATAGCACTCCTCAACATATACACTCAATTTCTATATTTGTAAACAGAGAAACTTATGATAACAATAGAAATGAATATACTTAATAATTGCACACAGTTAAACAATATTTGTGGACAGCTGAGCAAGCAATGTGTTAACCTCAGATTGCATAAAGCCTTCTTTCTTCTGTGTGCTGATGGGATCACCTGGCCAACTTTAATCCCCCCTGTATTAAAATATACAGTACTTAGAATATTAGATTTACAACATGACCATTGTTTGACTATGGGCAGAACACACTGGCCTTAATTTAATACTGTGAGCTAGCATGTCCTTTCAAGGTTGTAAAGCTTAAAACTCTGTCAATTAACTTCCATAAGTGTTGGCATTTTATATCTGTATTAAAATGCGTGAGTCACAGCGACAACCACTAAACGATTCTTTGACTAAAGACTCAAATAAGGCATTTTCAATAAAATCAAACGGCAATCATTCAAAGAGTAGGAATAATATTTCTGTATGAAAAGCATTTCACACATAAGGTTAAATGCTGTACTGTGCTGGAATGGACGAATTATCCTCCCTCAATCTAAGGGAAAAAACAAACAGGATGGAACGGGTTCTGGCATGTCTCAGTCAGGTTTCCGTTCTGAACATGCGTGTGGGTGTGGTGTGGGGTGCTGGGTAGTTTCACTGCAGGGATGAATGCTCCTGTGGAGGCCACATATCAACAGCAGGTATGTTCCTCTGTCACTCTGCTCCTTCCTTTTTAAGATAGCCTCTCACCTGGCACTTGGCGATTCAGGTAGACCTAGCTGGACGTCCTGCTTCTTATTCCCCGGGTCTCAGATGATAGGCTTGTGGATTCCAGAGCCGAATCTGATGTTCACATTCTTGCCCAGAAAGCACCTTACTGACCAAATGGCTCTATCCACATTCTAAGTGTTGGGGTGTGTGGGGTGTGTGTTTATAAAAGTGCTCTCTGTTAGTGATGATGTTTAGTACACACGCTTGCGTGTGCATACATCCGTGTGTGCACTCACGGTGGATACCTTGATCCAATTGTGATTTATTATTGGGCAGAGCTCAGCTGTCCACGGCAAGGTATGAGCCCTTCACAGTACAGCAAGCCGTATGAATGGAATGTGCTGAGCATCTGTATCTGCGGCCACAGGGACTCTCATGTGTTACTAAAAGTTTTCTTCTGAGTGCTTCTCAAGTAAGTAACCCATGCCTCTGACATGTTCAGAGGTTCCTGTAACAAGAATCTGAAATGTCCCCACCTCACTGCCACGCCATGCCTGATCCTTTTCAAACTCCCCTAATATTTTTAATCTGTTTTGCTCCATGAGGAAGCTGTAATTTCAGCACCCGGCTTTACCATCTACAGTTTCGTAATTACTTGGTGCATTTAGCCTGGAGACTCCTAAATTGAAAATAAGGTGCAATGCTTCAATATAATGGTCTCCTCCTGATGTGTCTGGCCTGGTGTAAAATTAAGAAACCCACATTCTCTCCCTTCCTTCCTCATTGCTCCAAACTCTATCAGTTGTTCATGAGCGCCCTGTAACTATATTTCCCACAAAGATTACACAGATATTTCTGTCCGGCCACATGTCCTTCAGGGCTGTGCTACGGTCTTTCAATCAGTAAAAATGAAATAACATTTTCACATAGTCAATATTTAATTCCATAAATGCAACTGGTTGTTGTAATCTAGGTTATTAACCACACGGTGATTTATGGCAGAGGGCAGACGGTAGTGGGGGCAGAACAGTAGGAAAGTCCTCTGGTGACAATAAAATGGGTATAAATTTCACAGCTCTGCCCGAGAAATGTACTTATATCCTATATTAAGAATAGCTTTTTATAAATTTTAATGATCCGTGTTATTAATGGGACTACCATCATCACTGCCTGGGTGAGACTACAGGTTTTTGTGTTTCATATTTTTTTTTTCCTTTAACTTTTGCATTGGCTGAAGTTCTTGTGAAAACAAAGGAGGGGAAACAAGGCAGAGAAGGAGAGGAGGGGGGGAGAGAGAGAGAGAGAGCACTGCTATGAGATATTTACCCAAAAAAATATCCTTAAGAATTATAAACCTGCCATTGTTTTGCTGGAGTAGCAGGCCTGCAGACAGTAGTCTGCATAAAGTTTTATGAGCAAGGCAGAGGTTGGGCTAATTGGATAGAGCACAGCCATATTCTGCTATGCTCACAAAGACCAAATCAACATGCAGACATGAATCCAGGGCGACCTTCAGAAGAAAAAACAAATCTGCATGGAAATTGTCCTTCTTCCCAGCTCAACGAACCAGAGAGGAGGAAGCAAGCTTCATTCCCCTGCCCGGGTGAGGCTTCCTGTCCTTAAAAACCATTTCACCAGCAGTCAGCAGGAAAGACAAGGGCCCAAAACCACGCAGCAGTGACTAGTTTAGTCATTTTCCTTTTCAGATTTTTCTCATCCACCTACTCAACTCCAGTGCAAGCAGCTGACTTGTGATCTGAATTGAATGAATGGGATCTGACAGGTTCTGAGCACCCGAATTGCTTTTGCCCAAGTCCTGATGTGCTGGTGTGTGTATATGTGGTTTGGGGGGGCCTTCTCCTCCAGTCCCATTGCCCCGAAATCCATGTCTTCTCACTTCCCAAGTATTTGGGATCTCCCATTCATATGTGCCAGGCTTAGTCTGTTCTAGCAAACACACAGACTTCTCTACAGGTCAGGGTAGATTTATCTTTGGAGTCTCAATGACGGTTAGGAATTCATACGAGTTGTAAATATTGATATGTGGGTGCTGCTTAAATGGACGGCTGTCTTTTATTGTTGCAGTAAATATCTTTGAAGTTTTTCTGTAACGTTAAATACAGCAAGCCCTATGACAAAATAGTTAGATTTGAATGTGGCTTTAAATAAGTAAATTGCTAAAATCCCACTTAGATACTCCGTGAACCACTCCAGACTGAAGCTCCTGACTATAGATAGTGTACCTCTCTCTGAGGATCCAGCGTGGTACAGGACTCCTGCCCCTTACACCTTCTCTTCAACATCACATCTGCACAACTTCCCTGTGGCTTAGATCATTCTATCTGACTTTATTTGTATTTGCAGAATTCACATTTGGAAAAAAAATGTCTAGCATTAAGAATATCAAGCTTTTGCTGTGAACATAGTTGAGCACATGTCTTGTGATATGATTGGGCATCTTTTGCATATATACCCAAGAGCAGTATTGCTGGGTCTGGAGGTAGGTGGTTTCTTGCGTTTCTGAGAAATTGTCATACTGATTTTCAAAGCAGCTATATAAGTTTGCTATGTTCATAGCAGCATTATTTGTAATAGCCAGAACCTGGAAACAACCTAGATGCCCCTCAACTGAAGGATGGGCAAAGAGAATATGGTACATTTACACAATGGAGTATTGCATAGCAGTAAAAATATGACATTTTGAAATTTGTAGGTAAATGGATGAATTAAAAAAAAACTTTGCTGGTCACAGACAGTCTTTCACATCACTGCAGAGCTGCTAGGTCAAGGACAAGTATTGTGTTGTGTGCTCTATGGTATTGAAAGAGTTGTAGATTCATGGGAGATGGTGGCAAACAACATGGAGATACTGTGGACTCTTCAGCCAGCTTCCACTGGTAACACCCTCACACCCATAGATCCCGAGCACAGTGCAGACAGGCACACTGATGGACCTGTCTTCATACTTATTTCCTGTTTCCTGAACACACTCACTGTGGGTCTGCACGTACATTCAGTACTACAGAGTTTTGCCATGTTTCTCATCCAGAATGGGAGAAAAGTGTTCTTTCATTCAGTTGTTTATCTGAATCTTTCCAAAGTGTGTTTTGCCTACTTAAATTTACTCCTTTAGCATTAAATCTGTACAGCAATATTTTTTAAATGATGTTCTTCTGCTATTTCTATTAGCATGCTAATTTGAAACACAGTCCATATTACAGGCAAGTGAAGAGTTAGGGATGTCTGATTCACACTATCACAGGACAGATGCATGTGTGTAACTGCTTCAAATCTCATACTGGTGTCCGTGATCTGGTTACCATGGGGAAGTTGGTTTCCCTTTCACTGGGCAAATCAAGCATCCATTGGTTTGGGGCACAAACATGCACAGTGCACTACCTCTCTTCTGTGAATAAGTTGTGCTCCCCCAAATTCATATGTTGTCCATTAGCACCCAACAGTACTTCATCCAGAGACTGAGTGAAAGAGGTAATCATGGATAAATAAGCCATCAGCACGATGCTCTAATCTCTGTACATGAAGTTAGACTAGCTTGCTAAATTCTCTGCCATGTTTTATACAGTGAGAAGGTAGATCAAAGCATTGTGAGAAGAGGCTTTTATCAGAGTTGAACCACAATGACCTGATCTGAGATGTCAGCCTTTAGGAAAACAGATTTGTTAGTTGAACCAGAAAAAATTGACGATGATTTTGATGGGGTCAGTTGAGCAAAAGGAGGCAGCCACCCTTGTTCTGAGCTCAAAGTTTGTGTGTTACACTTCTCTAGCAGGAGCATTTGCTAATCCCTGGCCTCTTCTTCCATGTTGTCACCGCAAGGAATGAGATTTACCAGAGCTCAAGGAGCACATGGTTGGTATCCCTTGGTTCGGGGATAACTTTACCGCTTTGGGGAAATACCACGGCAAAGTTTTTGGGTTCAAATCATAGTCCAATATGTCTTATTTATTAAACTCAGACAATAGCTATACTTCTGAAGAATATGAAAACTTAATTTTGTTTCTAATTAAGGCTGGCATGGAGGTTGCCAAAAACAGTTAATCTCACAGCGTTCTCTGGTGCCTGGAGAATTACTGCCTATGTAAATTGCCTCTCTGCTGGGATTTTCTTTTCTGTGAGCCACTCACTGAGTGCCAAATGTGTTGAGTATAGTAATGAGAAATGAATTTTCCTTTATCTTCATGGAAAATCATATTAGGTGTAATTGGATAAAACCAAGAATAAACAATCAATCACTGCTCGTTTGGGCTCCAGTTTGCATTCAGGTCATTAGATGCTGAAGTCGGCGCAGCTCTGAGCCTCACTTTTGCACACTTTTGTGAATTCTGCGGTGTGAACTCATGCATCGTGTGGCTGCCTAAGCCTAATCTTTGACAGTATTACAGGTGAGCTGATCAAATCTAAAACAACTTTCAGTGGCCTTATTAGGACAAAATAAAATGCAATTTTGTCTCCCTAAAACAAAGATGTTTTCCCAACCCTTCTTTGCTAATCTGTGCTGAAGGGACAAGGGCATAACTTGGTGTTTATGATAAATGTGCTATTGCTGAGACTGTGTGTATCCTGTGTGGGGCCAGCAGCACCCAGTAGATGCTGTGCATCCACCATTCTCATGTGACCCTGTAGACCTGGGAAATCAGCCCCACTTCAGAACACACACACCAACACACACACACATGAGCCCTGTTCACCTGGGCCCTGAGTCCAAGGGCAGTACACACGAGCATGAGCACACTCGGGCTCCTGCTGAAGTGGTAGCTGTATGCTTTGAGCAGACCCAGGATGCCTGACATTCCCAGATCCCATGCTTTGTAACCGGGAGCCATTGTCTGCTGAGAAACACTTGCCTATGTTGACTTTGTCCTGACTCAGATTGACAGCTAAGCAAGCCAGACAGAGTGAGGAGGAGGGAATGGGGAGGGGTCACCCCGTCTTTGCCTTGCCAGGGTTGTGCTTGCTAATGAACACTTGCCTTTATTATGTGGCTTCTGGGAATCAGACTCAGGTTTTCAAGCTCACCTGGCAAGTACTTTACCAACTAACTGGGCCATTTCCCCAGCTCCAAGACTGGTTAGTTTTGATGAAAAAATCATTTAAATCCTGCTACTCATGAAATAGAAGAAATGAACAAAATTCTTAACTTATAACCAATTTCTATTTTCCCCGTCAATTCTCTTTTACTAAATTCTATGCTAAAGTATGCTACATTTATTTGACACTTTCCAAACTTGTAAGTGGAGTGATTTTTCTGTATTTCTTACCTTTACTCTTAAGCTTTTTGTTTTTACTATTTTAGAAATATTTTAGAGCGAGTACATAATAGGAAAGGGAAGGTGTTTGCAGACCTTGACAGAACTTTGTCCACTATTATATTAACCTTTCCTGAGTTGTGTGGTGGGGCTCGTCCCATCCATCACTGTCAAGCTCTGCAGATGCAATCACAGTCCCCAAGTTTATTTTAATTAAAAACGGCGATTGCAGAGGCTACATTAGTGCTGGCGTTTGTTCTTGTTTAAATAGTCCCCAAATGATAAAGTTCCAAGACATTTGTTGGGGTGCAGCTACCAAATGACTCTATTGGGTATTATATAACCAAGAAATCACAAGCTACAAGCTAAACCCATGAGATACTTTGAGAAATATTTTATACAAATATTTGTGAAGCACATGTGACTTGCCTTCCTATCTCTTGGATCTAACACCCTTGACCTTGATTCATGATCCTTCTGTCACACTCCCAAAGGAGGTAACTTGGTTTCTGTCACTGTCTGCCCTTAGCCAGCAAGGTGGCATGCAGAACCTGAAAACTTTCATCACCAATTTCTTGAGGAGAGAGCATGAAGTAACTCATTTTCTTCTCTTCCTCTGAGCCGGGAGGGTGTCAGCCAGCATGCCAGGCAGGCCATCTAAACCGCAGGTAACAGGGGCAGGGTGTCAGCCAGCATGGTGGGCTCAAATTGCTCCACATGCTTTGGTTCTAATCAACAGCTCCCACATAGGGTGCCATAATCATGCTAGTCCCACATAGAGTGCCATAATCACACTACTCCCACATAGAGCACCATCATCATGCTACTCCCACAGAGAGCACCATAATCACACTACTCCTACATAGAGCATCATAATCACACTACTCCCACATAGAGTGCCATAATCATGCTGCTCCCACAGAGTGTCATCATCATGCTATTCCCACATAGGGCAACAGAATCACACTACTCCCACACTACTGCACATCTAGTCTCCAGGCAACCTACACTCCTGTGCATTTCCTACATGATGGCTCACACTGTACCCACTTGCCATCTTGTTCAGAGCTGGTTGCAGACCCTGCTCTCCCCTCTTAGTGAGATGCACTGCTTAGCTGCCCAATTCTTTTTTTTATTTTTTATTTTTATTTTTGAGACAGGGTTTCTCTGTAGCTTTTTTGGTTCCTGTCCTGGAACTAGCTCTTGTAGACCAGGCTGGCCTCAAACTCACAGAGATCTGCCTGCCTCTGCCTCCTGAGTGCTGGGATTAAAGGCGTGCGCCACCACCGCCCGGCTAGCTGCCCACTTCTTAAACAATCTTCCTATTTTAGTAAAACCAAGTAATAAGTGGGTTCCCAACACTGGTAAGCACCTGACACAGCTTGTATATGTGTAACTATTTGCTGGGATCATGGCTGGCTACATGGGGAGATGTAGACAACTAATGTAGAAAGGAGGAATGTATGTGGGCAGAACTGAGAGATCCTCTTGACTCTCCATCACTGTTCTCTGCTCTCTGGAATCACAGTTAATGGAACTTAGGGAGATATCTGATCTTGACCCATGGTTGTCAACGTTGTTTTCCCAAATGAAAGATCTAAATATGGTTTTTGTTTCTCAAACAAAACAGAATAATAAGAAAAGAAGAGAAAAAGAAAACAAAACCCTATGCCATTAGTATTTTCTGTTCACCTTTTAAATGATTTAAATAAATAAACGTGCTTCTCATCTTGGGTCTCGGGAAAAAAAATGAGACCCCCAGTCCTCAGAGGGATCACAAAGCAGTGAAACTTTCTACTGGACTGCAGGTGGCCTGCATTGCAATCAGAGGCTGCTTATTGGTTTCCTTGCCACCCAGACCCAAATATTCACACACAAACTATATTAATCACAACATTGTTTGACCAGTAGTTTAGACATATTCCTAGATAGTGCTTTCATCTTAAATTAGTCCATTTCTATTAATCTATATATTGTTATGAAGCTTCGGCTTACCAGAAAGGTCTGGCATCTTTCTCCTTTGGCTGCTACATGGCATCTCCTTGAGTCCACCTGATTTCTCTCTTTCAGATTTTCTGCCTGGCTTTACTCCACTTAGCCATTGGCCAAAACAGCTTTCTTCATTAACCAATAAAAGCAACACATACACAGAAGGCCTTCCCCTCACTACATGCTTGCTAAGCACAGGTACAGCGATGAAGGAGGTGTCTCACTGATGGTGTGAAGACATGTTCTACCCAAGACATGTTCATCAAGTGAGTACATACTTCCACCAACTTTGTAAAATTGTAAACAAAAGCCGTGCACTCTCTCCGAATTCTCTATCTCCCTCCATGCCTCCTTCTTCTTTTTGTCCCCATTGTCTTCCTCCTACTTAGCTCCTTCTCTTCCTCCTCTATTTCTTTCCCCTTCTATTCCTTCCTTCTATATTTCCTTTTTCCTTCCTTCCTTCCTTCCTTCCTTCCTTCCTTCCTTCTTTCTTTTCTCCTTCCTCCCTCCCTCCATTCCTTACCCCTCCTTTCTTTGTATGGTCAGGATATAATACAAATAACAAACAAACGAATGAATGAATGAATTAAAATCAAGACATGCTTTAACAAATTGAAAACAGAACTACCCACATAAAATTTAGGGAACCAATATATTTCTTGGGAACCTTAAGTAACTTGGAAGAATTCTTAGATGGGAATTGATAGAATAGAAAACTTTTTTTACATGTTATTCCAGTCTGAATGCTCCAATTCTGTGGTGTATGTGGTTCTGTTAATCACAGGACATTTAATGACACCCTGTTTTCCAGCTCCTATTAGATGTAAGCAACATACTCATCATAGAATAGAGAAAAATAACAAGAATCTCCAGACCTAGCCAGGAAGCTCCCAGGGGGCAGGTTTACTCTTTCTGGGGAAATGCAGATCTTTGCAATGGGATGAGTACCAATAGAGATTGCAAGAGCATAACTATAATACATCCTTGACTACTGTTTCAGTTGACTAAACATATGAATTCCATTGTTTTCTTTCTAAGGTATCCTTTTTAGCATGGATCAGATAGAATACAAGAGCACCAACCGATCTCTTATGAAGTAACCTCCCATGAGGAATCTGGTGGGTGAATCTTTGGAAGCATCATTAGACATTAGATCACAGCAAGGGCCAAACCAATCATTAGCTTTAAAGACTGGAAATTCAAGGAGAGTATAGGCTGAAGTAACAACACAGAGGCTTAATATTAATTATCAGTGCTCAGATAATAGCTCAGGCTTATTACTAGTTAACTCTTACATCTTCAATTAGCCCATATTTTTATCTATGCTTTGCCCTGTGGCTTGGTTTCTGTTCTCAGTACTGAATGTCCGTCTTCTCTCTGCATCTGCTCACTGCTCCACTAACCCTACCCTTCTTTTCATCTTTCTCTGTTTGTTTTTGCCCTAACCTTTTCTTTTCCAGTCAGCTTCTTTAGTAAACCAAGCACAGCAACATATATTCACACAGTGTAAAGGAATATTCCACAGAAGAGCCCCAGAGACAGCTAATGAACAACCTTGGTGTTCTCCTGGCCTGAGCCTCACTTTAAATCCATAGGATGGTGTCATCTACACCATGGTGGGAAATCATAGTGGGTTTAGCTGAAAGTGCATTTATCTCAGGTATTGCATATAAGAACACCTCTGCCTTTCTTTCAACATGAGTACACATGTGCGTAGCTGAGCATAAATCTTGCAAAGCACACTGGAATAAACAATATCTTACAGGTAAGGTGCTTGAAGAACCAGAACAGTCTAATAGAAAGCACCTGATTCTGAGGTCACCTGAAGGTCTCACTTGATAAGTGTCAATCAAACTTGACCCTAGCAGGATAATAATGACTGTTGGTGTTTCTATGAGAGGCAGGTATGTGAAAGCTTATACTGTAGGAGACATAGGCAACAACCCTCAATCACAAACCCACTTGCTAAGTCCAGGAGCCCTGACTTACATACTGTGGGGCGTGATGTCCACATTTGACTTCTTCATTCTTGGAAATATGGCAGTTGACTATCTTTATAGTACCCATGTGTGTGAGCTCTCAACACACACACATACACACATACATACATACATACACACACACACACACACACAGGTGACAGCACAGACCTTTTCTCTCATTAACATAAAGCTCTTCAAGGAAGTCTAGAGCTTTTCAACACCCCACTTATCAAACACCACAGCATCAATCTTTCCTTATTGGACCCATCCCTTGCCAATCCCAGTATTCTTATCCTCAGAGCTCTGCTGAAACATCTATTTCTTCTGGTAGAGAAAGGAAGGAACCAGGAAGCTTCTAGTCTGAATAACTTCTATATCTCTTACCTGCGCACTGCTCAGTAAGTCTTGACTCCTGCCATAATGTTCAAAGACCTCTTAGCTACAAAGGTAGACTACTTGTAGGGTCCCATCTTCTCTAAAGAAGATTATCAAGGTAAAATCAGAGGACATTCCAGTCCTGGCTATACCACAGGAGCTGCAATGGCCTCATGAGTACCAGGACAATGCACCGAGCTTGGGTGTCACTGTATAGGCAGTCATTTTGTGCATGGCAAGCCCAGCTCTGCAGGGCCTCATATGCAGCAGAGAGACATACACAACCATAACTCTAGGCAGTGACTCTACCTACTTGCCTCTGGACATTGCATCTCTACACACAGGAGGTATGAGAGTGAGCAGATCCATCAGTAGTGGGAAGTGGCTAGTTACGACAGGCAGAAACAGCCACCACACTAATCAAACTGAGGGCTGAAATCAACAAAATAGAAACACAGAAAACAATCCAAAGAATCAATGGAACAAAAGGCTGGTTCCTGGAGAAAATAAACAAGAGTGATAAACCCCTATCCAAACTAATCCAACAGCAGAGAGAAAATATGCAAATTAATAAGATCAGAAATGAAAAGGGGGACATAACAACAGACACATAGGAAATTCAGAGAATCATTAGATCTTACTACAAAAGCCTGTATGCCACAACTGGAAAATGTAAAAGAAATGAACATTTTTTTAGATAAATACTATATACCAAAGTTAAATCAGGACCAGGTGAACAATCTAAATAGACCTGTCAGTCACGAAGAATTAGAAGCTGTTATCAAAAACCTCCCTACCAAAAAAAAAAAGCCCAGGACCAGATGGTTTCAATGCAGAATTCTACCAGAACTTCCAAGAAGACCTAATACCTATACTCCTTAATGTATTTCACAATATAGAAACAGAAGAGTCATTACCAAATTCCTTTTATGAAACTACAGTTACTCTGATACCAAAACCACACAAAGACTCTACCAGGAAAGAGAATTACAGGCCAGTCTCACTCATGAACATCGACGCAAAAATCCTCAACAAAATACTGGCAAACCATATCAAAGAACACATTAGAAAAATTATCCATTATGATCAAGTAGGCTTCATCCCAGAGATGCAGGGCCGGTTCAACATACGAAAATCTATCAATGTAATCCATCATATAAATAAACTGAAAGAAAAAAACCATATGATCATTTCATTAGATGCTGAAAAAGCTTTTGACAAAATTCAACATCCCTTTATGATAAAAGTCTTGGAGAGATTAGGGATACAAGGGTCATACCTAAATATAATAAAAGCGATTTACACCAAGCCGACAGCTAACATCAAATTAAATGGAGAGAAACTCAAAGCCATCCCACTAAAATCAGAAACATGACAAGGCTGTCCACTCTCTCCATACCTCTTCAATATAGTGCTTGAAGTTTTAGCAATAGCCATAAGACAACATAAGGGGACCAAGGGGATTTGAGTTGGAAAGGAAGAAGTTAAACTTTCGTTATTTGCAGATGATATGATAGTGTACATAAGCGACCCCAAAAACTCCACCAAAGAACTCCTACAGCTGATAAACACCTTTAGTAATGTGGCCGGATACAAGATCAACTCCAAAAAGTCAGTCGCCCTCCTATACACAAAGGATATGGAAACAGAGAGGGAAATCAGAGAATCACCTTTCATGATAGCCACGAACAGCATAAAATATTTTGGAGTAAGTCTAACCAAGGAAGTGAAAGATCTATATGACAAGAACTTTAAGGCATTGAAGAAAGAAATTGAAGAGGATACCAGAAAATGGAAGGATCTCGCTTGCTCTTGGATTGGGAGGATCAACATAGTAAAAATGGCAATCCTACCAAAGGCAATTTATAGATTCAATGCAATCCACATCAAGATCCCATCAAAATTCTTCACTGATCTTGAGAGGGCAATAATCAACTTTATATGGAAAAACAAAAAACCCAGGATAGACAAAACAATCTTATACAATAAAGGAACTTCTGGAGGCATTACCATCCCTGACTTCAAACTCTATTACATAGCGACAGTAATGAAAACAGTATGGTATTGGCATAAAAACAGAGAAGTCGACCAATGGAATCGTATAGAAGACCTGGATTTTAACCCACAAACCTATGAACACCTCATTTTCGATAAAGGTGCTAAAAGTATACAATGGAAGAAAGAAAGCATCTTCAACAAATGGTGCTGGCACAACTGGATGTCAACCTGTAGAAGAATGAAAATAGACCC
The DNA here is from genome assembly GCA_902806775.1 of Microtus agrestis. Lineage (NCBI taxonomy): Eukaryota > Metazoa > Chordata > Mammalia > Rodentia > Cricetidae > Microtus > Microtus agrestis. Next base: position 75,925 of record CADCXT010002562.1, on the reverse strand, counting down.
ATATCTATCACCATGCATAAAACTCAAGTCCAAATGGATCAAAGACCTCAATATCAATCTGAACACACTGAACCTGATAGAAGTGAAAGTGGGAAGTACCCTACAACAGTTGGGCACAGGTGATCGCTTCCTAGGTATAACCCCAGCAGCACAGACATTAAGGGCAACATTGAATAAATGGGACCTCCTGAAACTGAGAGGCTTCTGTAAAGCAAAGGACACTGTCACTAAGACAAAAAGGCAACCTACTGACTGGGAGAAGATCTTCACCAACCCAGCAACAGACAAAGGCCTGATCTCCAAAATATATAAAGAACTCAAGAAACTAAACTTTAAAACGCTAAATAACCCAATTAAAAAATGGGGCACTGAATTGAACAGAGAATTCTCAACAGAAGAAGTTCAAATGGCCAAAAGACACTTAAGGTCATGCTCAGCCTCCTTAGCGATCAGGGAGATGCAAATCAAAACAACACTGAGATATCATCTTACACCTGTCAAAATGGCTAAAATCAAAAACACCAATGATAGCCTTTGCTGGAGAGGGGTACCCTCATCCATTGCTGGAGGGAATGCAAACTTGTGCAACCACTTTGGAAAGCAGTGTGGTGGTTTCTCAGGAACTTCGGGATCAACCTACCCATGGACCCAGCAATGCCACTCTTGGGACTATACCCACGATAGGCCCGATCATATGACAAGGACATTTGTTCAACCATGTTCATAGCAGCATTATTTGTAATAGCCAGAACCTGGAAACAACCTAGATGCCCTTCAATGGAAGAATGGATGAAGAAAGTGTGGAATATATACACATTAGAATACTACTCAGTGGTAAAAAACAATGACTTCTCGAATTTTGCATGCAAATGGATGGAAATAGAAAACACTATCCTGAGTGAGGTAACCCAGACCCAAAAAGATGAACATGGGATGTACTCACTCATAATTGGTTTCTAGAGATAAATAAAGAACCTTCATCTGGCGATGGATGGAGATAGAGACAGAGACCCACACTGGAGCACCGGACTGAGCTCCCAATGTTCCAATGAGGAGCAGAAAGAGGGAGAATATGAGCAAAGAAGTCAGGACCACGAGGGGTGCACCCACCCACGGAGACAGTGGGGCTGATCTATTGGGAGCTCACCAAGGCCAGCTGGACTGTGACTGAAAAAGCATGGGATAAAACCGGACTCTCTGAATTTGGCGGACAATGAGGGCTGCTGAGAAGCCAAGGACAATGGCACTGGGTTTTGATCCTACCCAGTTCTGGCTTTGTGGGAGCCTAGCCAGTTTGGATGATCACCTTCCTAGACCAGGATTGAGGGGGAGGACTTTGGACTTTCCACAGGGCAGGGAACCCTGACTGCTCTTCAGACTGGAGAGGGAGGGGGAGGGGGGAGGGGGGGGGGGAAAGGAAGGGGAGGGAAGTGGGAGGTGGGGAGGAGGCAGAAATTTCTTTTTTTTTTTCAAAAAAAAAAATTCAAGCCATGCCCAGGCTCTAGGGGGACCCCAACACCAGGCTTGAATGTTTGTAAAACTCTATCTTGGAATAAAAAACAAAATGGCCTGTGGATATAGTTTAATCTGGAGCATTTTCCTAGCACATGGAAAGTCTGGGTGCAGGCCCCAGAATGGAAACAAACAAACAAAAGCCCACTGTTCATGCTGACCCCAGACGAAAGGAGTCAGAATATGTGAGGGTGAGCCCCTCCTCCTCTAAAGCTCTTGCTGCAACTAAGCCTGTGACCTATGGTCAGGGAGGGTCCAGTATGTGACCATTGGTCCCCATGCTTCATTCCTCAGAGCTTTCAGAATCTGATCTTAAAATCACCATTCAGCTATGATTCTCAAAGAAAACCTGAGCAATGGGAAACATTTTTTTCCACTGATGACATAAATATAAATCTTTTCATGTCATTTACTTCTAAAAGTGCATGTGAGAACTTTCTATTTACTCCAAAATAGATGGCATTTGTTGTCTTAAGCAAATAAACAACATTTGTTGTCTCAAGCAAAGGCCAAGAAACCTTTCGGAAGAGGTTGACTGGTAAATATTTTAGGCTCCCTAAGTCCTATGGTCTCTTCTGTAACTACTTGGTTGTCTTTGTGGCATAGAGGCAACCACAGTGACATGCACATGGGTTGCTAAAAGCATGTTTTAATAAAACTTTATTCATAAAAAATAGTGTCAGGCTGAAGGGCTGAATTTGGTCAGAAGCTACAGTTTGCCATTACCCAGTCTATGGGGAATTCTCAATACTGGATATACATTAGAACAAACCAAGAGCTTTAGAATAACAGTGCTTGGACCCACTTCAAGGTAACAGCAGATTTCTTGAAGTTAGAACCACTGCCTTAGAGATAGTCCTGGTTTAGGGGGATCTAGCACAGGGTGTTAGTGTGACAGTTGAGCCAACAATGGTGAGAGCAACCAGTGGAAAGAACTATATCCTGATGAGCACATGCACAAAAGAGCAAGGGTCAAAAGTGGGGGACACAACCCTGGCATCAGTACAGGCCAAGAGAACAGGGAAAGGCCAGCTCTGAGAAGTGGCCAGCAAGGCCTCTCCGCAAGGAGCTGTGAGATGGGGGGAAGAACACATCACCAACCTGATGCAGAGCTCAGGCCACTTCACGCTCACGTGGAGCCTTTCGTACAGAGATAATCTTAACTACACAGCCCTCTCCATCAGGTCTTTGCTGATACCCAGGGCCACAGATGCACATGTAGGTGCCTATGAGGTTCTTGCACTCCATTTGCTTCTCAGCACAGTCGTGTTTTCCTTCTGCACACTCATCCTCATCTGGAAAGAATGCACAATCATAATTTACACACACACACTGTACTGAATGCATGTAAACACAAGATGGCCATCTCTGTTATTTTAATCCTGAGCTTATTTCCTTTGGCATCTGTTGGGCACTAATATATTAAACATGGGAGGGAATATTCTAATCACCTTTGAACTTGGTGTAAAAACTGCTTCCTGGCCAACTGATGACCTCATCAGAAGCATGATTCTATGCAGATCTTTCCTGGATTCCCTTGCTTTATGTTTCATACCTGCTTGTTGAAGCATTTAAATACTTATGAGTATAAGTGGAGTAACTATAATACAATGTTATTTCATAACAATGATAAAAATATTGAAATTGCAGTATGATAACATAATGACCTTATGTATTATAAATATCATGGGTATAATAAAACAAACCTGTTATGTAATAATTATTACAATAGTATTATTTTAATATGGCATTATTAGCTAATATAATTACTATAATACAATACCAGCATAGTCATTGGGTAACTAAAGCTTTAGTTTTAATTTGAGGAAAGGACAGGTGTCCCCGACATCTTATTCTCCATCTAAAGCTCTCCGTCTTTCACTCCCTCTTCTTTGGATTGGTTGTGCTCTCACTCCCTGCTTTTAATAATATGCCATTTTCCCCTCTTTCTTTTTTCCCACATGCTCAGCTGAGACATTTGGATTCTATTCTGCAAGGTAAGGAACTCTCAGGGCAGCTTCTACTGCATACAAAACTGGATTTTAGTCATTTTGAGAGACCAGGTGTCTGCTAATTAAAAGAGCGAATTTGGATTCTTCCAGACTAGCCCCATGATTGATTCAGCCTGGTTCCATGCTCTGGGGATTGCCAGCGTTCAGCTAGACTTTCCGATGAAAATGTGCTAAGGAACACAGATTTGTCACTGGCTTTTGTAATGTGGTATCTCTTTCTTCCCTCGGGCTCTCAAATGCCTGTTATTTTATACTCTCAGAGTGTTTTGCTCTTTTGTAAGATTTATTTTTATTAATGTGCACGTATGTATGTCCATGCAGGCACCCTTGGATGGAGAAGAGGGTGTCAGGTCCTCTGGAGCTGAAATTACAGACAGCTGTGAGCTGCCTGGTGCGGGTGTTGGGAAGGGAATTCGGTCCTCTGCAAGAGCAGCAAGCACACTTAATCACTGAACCATGTCTCCAGCCCCTCTCAGAACATTTGCTATCTACAACTCTCATCATAGTTATGACAGTGGGATTATTTATTTGTATTTTCATCTTTTGTATCAGCTTCTACATATCTCAACATCTCTGAGGATGTTGAGAAATATCTCTGTACAGAGAATGTGTATGACTTCATAGGATGTCTGACATATCACAGACATGGAATGCATAGCAAACTAATCCAAGGTCTGCAGTGCATCCCCCACTGGGCCTGCTGTACCTCTTGGTACAATCCAGGAGTAAAGGAAGAAACAAAGCCCCTACATTTGCTATGGATTAGGAGATGACGTGCATTCCCTAGCCCTGATCTACTGAGAGAAGCTTTAGAGGGACATCTGCCCTCGGACACAGAGAGAGGGCACTCTGGCTGGGATGAGCTCTGACAGGACTCTCACCTTTGCACATCCTCCTGTCTTCTCGCAGAACGTAGCCAACAGGGCACTTGCATTCATAGGACCCATAGGTATTTACACACCGGAAGGCACATAGCAGAGGATTCTGGGCACACTCATTTATATCTGCAGAAAAAGAAAGTAAAATAATGGATCAGTGACACCAAGAATGACAAAAAGAGAGAACTGTACTTTTATGAAAAGTTGAAAGTCTTCCTTATCATAAAATCCAGATAATTATGAAAATGAGTTGATTATTCCTGGCAGAATTATGGTAGCCAATATCTGTATCTCTCAGCACAGCCACTAAGCTTGCTGTACTGGTACAATTATAAATTTGCATGAATGAGAAACAAGAGATCCACCTTGCATACTTGGAAGGCTCAGGTTGACCAGTTGCCTCTTCCTTTGTACATGGACTATGGATCATCTTTGCCTATTTTGATGAAATCTATTATGGTCAGAAGAGAAGCTGAGTCACCTAAATCCTTAGCTACTTCTCCTTCACTAGGCAAAGGTTCCTATGAGACAACAGGGCTTTTTCTGCCCAGAGTATTCTGGTCACTTTTTTTACTTAGAGAAATACAGTTTACACAGATGCCCAAGTTCTAGCCTTGATTAATGAGTGACTTTACCTTTACTGAGCAAAGCGACTCTTCTATAGTTCATGGTACAGAACTATGAGGATGGATTTTCCAGAAGTAAGAGGGTGAAGACAAACCACCTCAGTGATTAGGTCACTTCCCAAGAGTGATTATTGGATGGAGAAAGGAGCCAGGTCATGGTTTATTTACAACCTCTAAAGGCTCCCACCACCCTGAAGGTACCAGGAGTCTGCATCTATGGTGAAGAGCTCCCTTCAGTCCCAACAATTCCCCTCCGTTCTTCTCTTACACCAGTGAATCCCATCCTGAAGAGCACACGGGTCATCTGGACAGCTACTGGACCCTACTTTTAGAGTTTCTGATTCAGGGATCTAGAACGAGGCCAGAGAGCTTGCATTCCTCACAATTTTCCAGGGTGCTAAGGCAAATTGTCTAGGGACCAACCACACTTTGGCACTCCCTAGCCTTTCTTTCCTTTCCACTAGGCAGAACTGATGACAATTTTTACTCTGTCCTAGCTCGTGGGTCTGCATTGTCTTGCTTAGTTCTCCATTCTTACAAAGGGGGAATGTGTGTGCCTTATAATCACAGGCTTAGACCTGGAGATTGCCCTTGCTCAATGGCAGAGACAGTGAGAGATCTGAATGGCTAACCCTTATATTTCCCACGTGGTTTTCTGCAGTCTGTCCTTACGAAGAAGTGCATGTTTCACAGGCCCTAGGTGCTCTGATGACTAAAACAAGGTTCCTAGATGCAGCCAGGGGTTTCTGCTGGTTCAAAGACAAAAATCACTGCCCGAGAAGGCTTACACACGAAGGATTCTTGCCAGATATAAAATAGAAGAGTAAACTTATGCAAAGTAAGAGACCTAAGGTTAGATAGAATTAATATACTAGATAAAAAAATCAATATTCAAGTAGATTTTGTTTAATTTTTTAAACCAGATGGTTTACATTAGACAAACCAAAAAAAAGGCTTTAAAAAAAAGAAAATATATTTACGGTATGACCTTTCTAAAGAACTGTGGAGAGAGAATACATTTTACAAAAACAAACAAACAAACAAAACAAAACCAAAAAAACTCTGAAAAAATACAGATGCCTCCTAACCCAACCACCTAGAACATTCACTGTTCTTATTCCTGACCTGGGCCTTAGGGAAAATATTTTCCCTTGGTTAGAAAGAACCCTATTCTTAGAAAGAGAACTGCTATTTTAGCTATCTGAAGCCCAGGAAAATAGTGGGATCTTGTCAAGGGTTACTTCTAGGTGAGGAGGCTCTTTTTGCACATACACAGTAGAAACTAAAAACTTCAACGAGGTAACATGGATAAAACTTGTCTCTGTTTTGCTGCTAAACCACACTTTACCACCATAAGTACTGTATCTCCTTTGATTTACTAAAAACATCAGTGTCATCACAGGTTACAGCTGCCAGTGTAATTTAGAACAAATCACTTCATTTGCATAATAGCCTCAAGGGTAGTAGAGGGTAGACAAGGCACACAGGCTCCCACCTCAGCCTGCATGCAGTCTTCAGACCCCCATTCCTTATATAAAGACAATACATTTTAATCTGTACAGACATTCAGTGCTGATACTACATTTAATCCGTGCTACAGCAACATTGCTTTAGAGTTCTTGACCACAATACTTGACTCTAGTTCACTGTCAATGTAATTAAGAGTCAGTGGTCCATACAGGAGCATTGTCCATTTCCCATCTTAGTGAAAAAAAACAAGAAACTGAATGGGCCACGCGACCTTTCATACTGCCAAATATACAAAATGTATAGAAAAATTGCTATTTCTACACCTCAAAAGTAAAATTATGGCCACTAACAGTATATTTTTAAGTTGCACTAAGACTTCTGGTTTTTGTTGCTCTTTCCAGTATCTCTTAGGACGTGTCCAGGATCTGCCTTCCAAGTTAGACTACGAGGGTCATGCAAGGCAGGGTCATCTAGGGTAGGGACCAACTAGCAGTCTCACTGAGGAATTCGTCAGTGGAGGAAGAAAACTAGACTCAACTTTGGTAGAGTAAAAGCAAAGGAGCTCTATTTTTGCGCAATACAATTCCAAAGGAATAGGCTGAGTCACTACTCACCCACACACCCATTCCCTTCTAGAATATAACCAAACGGGCACTCACAGCGGTAGAAGCTGTCTGTGTTGATGCATTGTCTGTGTTTACAGACATCGGGCTCTTTGCACTCATCCATATCTTAAGTGAAGGAAGAAAAAAAAAAACAGTAAAAACCAAGGCATTCTTCTTAAACTATTGTCATTTCTGTGTGTTCAATTGAGTGAATATCTAATATCACAATATAACTATCATCCAAGTGATATAACAACAAATAGAAGAGATAATTTCTCCCAGGAAGATGTGGAGAAATAAGACCTGGAAGAAGGATAAAGAAGAGGCAGGGAGAACCCAGATGGGAGCACTCACCAACCGCTGAGTCATCGGGGCCCATGATGATCCCACTTCCAAAGGGGCAGATCTGGCGGAAAGGCTCTGTGGTGGAGATATGCACTCATTAGTGAGCAGGCCAGGGACAACAACAGCAGGCTTCCCACGCCCCCATCCATTGTGTGGTTTGGCCACATGCTGCACACATTGAGACATCCAGAAACAAGGACGATGTGCCTATTCTTCATATGACTGATCCAAAACACATTTAAAAAAGAAAGGAACTACCATGCTCCTTTGATAAAATATGTCTAAATGGACGTTCTGATTACACTTATAATTTGATTATCCCATTGGCTTCAAGGCTTGCTGTTGCTCATGTCATGGTCATATGTACACGGGATCATGAATGAGAAACAAAGGTGTTAGACTTACCATCTGACTCAGTGGGGCACAGCTCACAAGGGTCCCCCCAGCCTTCTCCCTTCAAAGCACAGCAGCATTCCTGCTTGGAATGGTTCCTGGACTTGGGCCATGAACACTTCCCACCTTCAAACTTGGCGTAACAGTAGCTCATTCACAGATCTGCAACACACATCCACAGGACTCTTTAGCTCTTTCCCTGCTGAAGCATGGCCATATGATAGCAGGTCAATGCCTCTCTCACTTAGCATAGTTATACCCCATAAGTGATTGGAATTACAGAAAGGCTGAGACTGCTAAAGCCACAAGGAACCAAGAGCAAGCTAGACTGAACAGATTTATATTGCTTTATCCTCATCCCTCAGTTTACCCTCTACTTCAAAGCAACCTGATATGAATGCTACAACCATGTGAGTGTGGACTGGCCAAGTGTGCCACCAGGGAACATCCCTGAAGTACCTGCCCATGGAATTGTGGGGACAAAACTCAGGTGGGACACCCATGCACACACAGCCACACCAAAATTCAATTCCCAACCAGAGCCTGCTTAGTGAAATAGAAAGAAGAACACGGAAGGCAGAAGGTAGGACTATGGGCAGGTGCAGGCACAATAACCTTCCTTTCAACGAACATACGTGTTTCTTTCTAATCATTATTGGTAACACCAAGAAAGAGGAGCACTTTTTCTTAGGAAATGCACCAATGTCGCATAATTGTGGAAGCCAACTTTTCCCATTCTTATAGAGCAGATTGGGTAGCTGTGAGCAGTGAGCTCATCTAGGGGTCTGGAATGGGTTTTCTCCTCAAACTTGGCTTCCAGAGCCTTGCATTCTTCTTCTTTCCACGGTGGCTAAGATCTGCAGATCTCAGGGCATGCTTCTTCACCATGGGTACCATTCCATTTCGCTTCAGTTCTGACCACCCCTGACTTCTGCATCCTCTACCATGAGTTTTTCAGACCAGAGAGTCTACTCTCACAGCAGTGCTTGCCACCAAATACTGACTTTGTGGAGGAATGCCAGGAGTCAACCAGTCCTCACTTCTCAGGGGACATCCTTTCATTTGCTTTAGTCTTCAAGTTCTTTGTCACATCCCTTGTTTTGTATACAGTGTCGCTTTTACCACTCAGTCCCACCACTGTCCTTGGATTGCTGACCTTACCCTAGACCCTAGACCCAGTTTTACCTTTTCCACTATTCTCCTCTACACCAAAAAAACTGTCTTGGATTCAGACAGAGACTCAAACGCCTTAAGTCCCATGTTGGTCAAACTGACAGATTCCTTTCCCTGAATCTTGCAGGTTAAGAATGTTCCTTTATAATGTGGCACTCAGTACCAGAGTCTACTTCCTGAGTAGAGTGGCATTTGGTGCTGCAAAACCCAAAGCCAGTGGTTCTGTGGATCTTCCGCACTTTATGACTAATAGTAGCCTGATTCAACTTGTCACCTTACAGGAAAAATCTCAGTTTCAAAATTCCAGGTTCCAGCAAAACCTGCACTGAGTAGACATTTGCTTTCAGTGATATTGGTACTCTAGGTGAGCATATCCCTCAAGGTGGCCTACACACAGAAACGGCTCCATGCTTACACGTACACTTCAGCCAGAGCACGCTAGAATGCCTGTTCCTAGTCCATCTGCAAACAGCCTTCTCTGACCTCTGAAATTTCTTTGGAATTATGAAAGTCCCTGCTCGCATTCCTCAGTTCTGGCAGAGGATGTGGCTGGGTTCTCGCAGCTGGACTGGTTCTTCCTGCAGTGTCAGCTTGCCCTGGGACAGGCCAGTGCAAATTGAATTAATACCCTTGGAGTTTCCCCTGGCTTGCCACATCGGCAGACTCGCACCTGGCCTCTCGCTGCTTTCTTTCCGAAGCAGGCCAAGACAAAGACACAAATGAGGGGGTAAGACTCAGGCTCTACCTGGACTGCCCTGTAGCACACAGGTGGAATCCAGCTCTACCCCCGTCACCATTCTGAAACACTTGCGGTCTTCTGATAATTCCCTACAAGACCAAATGGACCAGAGAATTTGCAACTTTTCCCCTCATACTTCTGCAATCACCAACTGAAAAAGTAAAACAAAACCAGAAAAAGAAAAATAATAAGAGTTTAAAGGAGATGCAGAGACAGTAAGACTTTGTTATGCACACGGCAGGCATGCTTGGGTGGGTATTGTTGTGGCCTGGGTGAACACGCTGCATTTCTACACTGCTAAATGGCTTCTCGGCCTCAAGTTTGGCAAACCTAGGATCATATTTTAGAATCTTAAATTATATTCTAAACCTATTCATTTGATGATATCAAGCAACCCTCATACACAAAACAAACAAACAAATAAAAGCACAAAGCAATATATAGACATTGACAGAAATTCTAAATGTAAATATTTATGGGCCTTCCCCACCCTGTAATTTATTTAACTAGCTTGTATAGCAAAATAACAATTGTACTGTTTAGGAATGTCCAAACAAGTTTCTGGGCTTTAACCAAACATTGTTTTGTGTTTACTTTCAGAGCCTTTAAAAGTTTTGTCCTTTATTTTAAAGTTAATCTGGCAAGCCCTTGAATATTTTCGCTATTGACAAGTATTATTCTGTTTCCCCAGATAGTCTGTGAATATGGGCATCTTTCCCTGGGGACAGGAGATCGGTTTGCATTCTCTCTGTCTAAGGGTCTTGGTCTGCACCCACACTCATGCAGGCTGCAGCTTCCTATAGCTGATCTCCTCCAGGTTCTGGGACATCAGTGTCTCTTGAGGATGCCCCACCAAGAAGCCCATCAGCATCTGTGCTTGTAGGATGGAGAGGGGTGTAAGTGCCAAGAAAGTTGTATAAGTAACTGAAACTTGATGGATGAGTTTTTAACCTCAAGAGTCAGAATGAACCTCCGGGCATATGGTAATCATTAGACCTGTGGGTGAATGAAACATCTTCCCGCTCACGGAGAGTCAGAGCTTTGCCATGTTTAAAGCATGAGTCCACAGCAAATAAACACAGAACAACAAGAGCCCAAAGCTTTCAGAGGCATTTACCTTGGCACCTTCTTCCAATCAAGGACAGGGAGACACTTGAAGCTGCCCTCGCTGTTGCTGCAGGTCCCCAAGGCACATATTTCTGGTTCTTCCACACACTCATCAATATCTAAAGGGTTACACGTGTCAGAGACAGAGAGTCAGGGAGACCCTGTCACTCACCAAACTGAAAATATATGAGTTCAGCATTGAGTGGTTTCACAACCCTTCCACCAGGGAAGTGATTGCCTGTGAAATTATTTTAAGGTGAATTTTTAAGTTACTTTGCACAGATGTTAATGTAAAATGTAATGACGACCGCCTTACTCATGGAGCTGCACAACCAATCAGAGGAGAGGCACTAACTCTACCCCACACTGATCTGGGAGCGAGGTCAGAGCCCCAGCATCCCGCCTCATCACTGCATAGCGCAAGTCCAAGGCTGATCTCTGTGAATGCCCCGTCTCCCTCCACTCACTCAGGGAGCCTTCCTCAGCACCCTGGGCTGCAGTTTTCTCAGCACCCTAGGGTGTAGCCTTATAAACATTAATAGCCATATAAAGAAGTCCAATCCATCTACAGAGCTACCAGGATCTGAGTACATGTGAATTAAGGGTTCCTTTCTTCTGCACCTAAGGCATCATATCGCCTGTAAGGGGTAACCCATTGAGAACTCAGAGTGGCTCGGGTAACCACTGTGTCGTAAGAGTTTTCCTAACAACTCCTAGCCTGTGTATGTTGGCCTGACTGTAAAATTACATATCCCCCTTTTCTTTCAAATTTATCTCAGTTTTGTGAATAAGCTACACAGCCATACTACTTTTTTGTGGAAAGCAGAGCCACTCTGCTGAAACAGACTCAACCAGTCCCTGTGACTTCCAGCCGGGTCTATAGTGAAGGAAGGGGCTACTCTCAAACCTTGGCTGTACCACCTTAGTTAAAACTTTACAAAATATATTAAGTGTCTCTTGGGTCATAGAACTCTGTGCTTCACATCTGTGCAGTTCTGCCTACACCATGATGCATTTACATGACTTTGTTCTTAAAAGGTTCGCCTAAGGGAAAGTCAAGAAACTAACTCCACTGTCTTGCCTTAATATTGTAACTATCATATACTAGAGATTCTAGAGACAAACAATCAAAGTGATTATCTTCTTACACAATGCAAAACCAGCCTCCCCATCACTCCATGCTGTAGTGCATATTTTAATTATTGCTTTTTGGCTTATTAATGAGGTTGGACTTTTCTTCATTGAATTGCTTCATTCTTAAACTCCTTCCACCACTACAGATACCCTTTCCTTTAAAACAGGTAACTTTGGTAAAAATGCTCAAATATTTATGTTTATTGTTATTATGAATCTTGTCATTATATATTTGGATGTGTATACATGTGTGTGTGTTTGGCAGTGTGTGTGTCCACAAGGACATATGTATACATGTGTGTGTGAGACAGAGGTTGACGTTGGGTGATTTCCTAGAGCTTTCTCCATCTTATTTATTGAGCTGGGCTCTTGCAGCTGAACTTAAAGCATGCTGGTTTGTCCAGCTGGCCAGCTTGACTCAGGGATCCCTTCCTCTATCTCCCAAGCGCTGGGATTTCGGGACGGCCACCACCCTCACCTGGCATTGATGTGGGTGCTAGATCCAAACTCAGGTTCACATACTTGTGCCAACTGAGACATCTCCCAACCCTGTTTTTTTTTCTTATATTAAACATTAGCCTGGAGGTATCAGGTTCGTAACAATAGGTACAGATATTGTAGAATGGGCATATTTATTGATCATCTGGGGAGTTCTTTCTATTTCTCTGTACCTCTAGTCTAGCTATTTTGGGGAACTTACACAGCAATCACGAAGCAAATTATATCTGTCATGAAGAAAGGCAAAACAAGTGCCCGAGAGATGGCTCAGAGGGCCAATGCCCTCGCCACCATGACTTCAAGCCCCACGTGATGGAAGGAGAGCACTAACCCCCAGGTGTTGCACTCCAATACCCGTATCACACACATATGTAAGCATCTGAACACCATCGTGCATGCACACACACAGATACAGATAAGTTTTTTTTTTTCTTAAAAACAAAAGTGGCCAGAGAGATGAGTCAGCAGAAGAGGGCTCTTCCAGGCAGAACCCTGGCATGACTTCTGGCACCCACACGGTGCTTCCACAGCTATCTTCAGTTCCAAAAGGTCCACTGCCCTCTTCTGCCTTCTGTTGGCACCAGGCATGCTCGTGGTGCACAGACACGCATGCAGGCAAAACACCCATACATAGGAAATGAGTATTTTTTTAAAAAATAACATAATAAAAAATCAATGACTCTCTTAGACTTCACTCTGATGTTTCTACTTAAAATATCACCACTAGAATGTGGTATAAATTGGATTTATAACAACATTTCTCATTGGCAGTACTAAAAGTCAAGAAAACTAACACCCACTAAGATGATGTCAGAACTGTTTGAAGGCAGGGGTGTGAACTATGTGACTTCTTGAGAACCCATCCAACTGACTTATTCATGAAGCTCTTGCAGTGAGAATCCTTCACTTAGTGAACAGGAATCTGTGCTGAGACTAGAGGGATGGAATGAAGTATAAAACTCATTGAGAACTAATTCTCCATTATAATACCCACCCACAGCTGGAGACCTCACAGACAGACTATACAACCACTTTCACCCAGCCTTGCTGGAGGGCACTTAAAGAGCTTACGGGGATATGGGAGCTGCGACCATTGTTGGCAGCCACTTAAAATCATCTAATTCAGGAACGCCATCAATGGGAAAGAGCTGGGGCCTACAAAGCAGCCTGCGCATGGAGAAAACTAACACCCCCAGTGATCAGGACCAGAACTGGCTTCTCCTGTCTTGACAGAAGATGAGGTCAGAAGTCACAGCCTCTGACTTAGATTTAAAAAACTAATAAAAAGGTATTGCAAACTGCAAATGGCATCACAAAACATGTGTGATTTCAGTGATTCTAGTGCAACACCTCAGTCTTTCTCACCGCCCGTCAGCAGCCCTTACCTTCACATTTGTCTTGCTGTAGGCTGTACCCAGGTGGACAAATACATCTGTAGGAGCCATCCAAGTTCTGACAGGTTCCAGGTGCACAATTCCCAGGATCCAGAACACATTTGTTGATGTCTGCAGAGAAAAGAAAGCCAGAGAGAGGCTCCTGCTGGCATGATTTCCATTAATCAGAGCAGAGTCAATCAAAGGAAAGCAGAATTGAACCAGAGACGCACACAGGGCTCATTAAAAAGCTTCCCAAAGTGTGCAATACAGCCACATTTTATTCTACCTGCCACAAATTATTTCAAGAACAGAGCAGCGTGTTAAAGGTGTTTTAATGGTTCTTGAAAGATTCTGTGATCTTACCTCTGAAGAGGTATTTTGAACAAACTATAATGAATCACAGCTATTGTGTCTAACATTTAACAGCTAAGATTTTTTTCTATGATTATAACCTAATTTTAAAATAAGAAGAAAAATGATATCTATTTTTTTAAATTAAAAATAAAGTCTTTACAGGCAAGATTAGTGTAATCCTACAGTGATTTTTTTTCCCCCACTAGCATCCCATAGTGGTATTAGAACAGGGACTGCCTGGTTTTGTGCTGGGCCTCTGGGGACATTTTCTCAGAAACTGTTCTCCTTTCTTCTTTTTAAATTTGAGGACTTGATAACTACAATGTATTTGCAAACTTTTCACCTTCCTGCCTTTGTGGACTGGCCAAACATAAGAAGCAGCCGTAGGAACCCATCCAACTATAATGAAAAGATTGCATTATCATATTAAAGCTGGTAATTTGCATGATAGCTTTGTAGCAGTTTTGCTTAGACTGTATTTTTTTTGCCTTTTCACATTTTCTATTTAAAAAATTTAATGAGTATCCACAGAATTAGGTTTTATCATGGAATTTTCAAACCAAATTTGTTTTCGTAGATTTTCTGCTCCACCCCGACTACCCCTAGGCTTCTTTCACCCCCAAACTTCCTTTTTCTTTCATTTCTTTTTTTTAAAAATATTTATTTATTTATTATGTATACAATATTCTGTTGGTGTGTAGGCCTGAAGGCCAGAAGAGGGCACCAGACCTCGTTACAGATGGTTGTGAGCCACCATGTGGTTGCTGGAAATTGAACTCAGGACCTTTGGAAGAGCAGGCAATGCTCTTAACCTCTGAGCCATCTCTCCAGCCCTTCTTTCATTTCTAATGTGTACCTCCGCCTTCCCCATGCTTCCTTAGTGCCCTCTTCCCCCCTGTTTCTGGTCTCTTTACTCTAGATTTTATTTTTAAAAGATAAAACTGATTTACTAGATACATAATTTAGAAGAAGACATACTTCAGTATTGCATTTCAAAGTATCAAAAATCAGCGTCTAACTGTATACAGTATTTGATTCATTACTGTTTCTTAGCCTCCCTCCTTAAAATATTTAGTTTAAAACCGTGGGCTTCCTTGAGATGGTTTCATCCATATTTCCCATGTACCTTGCTCACACTCTCACTCCTAGAGTCCTGCCCTGTCCTTCCTGTCCTCCCACTGACCCCTTGCTGATCCCAAACATTCCCCGTTCTGCTTCATGTCATCTGTATACATGTTTTTATAGTACATACATAAAGTTAAGTCTAGATTCTGCATCTAAGAGAAAATGCCTATTGTGTGTCAGAAAGGGAATTTTATACACTGCAGAAGAGGCTTCAGACCTGCTTCTGAATAGTGTAGCCTAAAGCATTTATCTTGAAATTTATTTAACTTAAATCAAAGTAACTATAAAATTATGGCTTCTGATACACAGTTTAATCAAGGCAATAGTTACTAAATATGAATTTTAATTAGTACATTATATTTGACAACTGTCAGGTAGAAGTGTGGGTACATTAAAGAGCAGCCTGCACCCTGGCCGGGACACAGGCAGCTGTATAACTTGGTTACACTCACCAGCATACTCACATATGCAGTCGTTGTGAGAAAGGATGAAGACATGATTGCAGCGGCAGTTGAAGGAGCCGATTGTATTTCTTCAAGTCCCATTCCCACAGGCATCTCTCTCGCACTCGTTTATGTCTAGGAAGAAGAAAGCCAGAGAGAGAGGGCGCTATGACTAAAGGAGAGAGAAATTGTGTTGTCCCTGAAGCTGAAGAGCAGTTGGGGCTGCACAGCAGCTCCCCCAGAGGCTGGAATGTTCTGGTTGATGGCATCAGTGCCCTGGAGAAGCTGAGGTGAGGGCCTACACCTTGGAAGTCCAGTGTTTCCTCATGGCACATGGGAGGAGGCAAAATGAGGACATGAGAACTGGACGGGAATTTTATTCTATTTGTTTTTCAAATTCTCCACCCTTGCCACTTTGCTCAAATATTTCCACTTGAAAATGGAAAAACTTCTGCGTGCATCTGGACCTTCACTCGTTGCCACCTTTGGCATACTTCTTCTTTCAGGGTTCGTACTCCAAGTTACCCCAAAGTGATTCATCAGGCTTCACTCTGCTGTCAGCAGCAGAACTCCACTCTCCAGCTACCCTGTCACTTTGGACACGTCTCCTTTTCCCATCGGTGATAACTTAGCAATCCCTCTGAACTCAGCTAAGGGAGGAGATGGTACTCAATCCAACTCAGTCAGACGCTCCGGCATCATCTATCATTTTTTATGTCTATGACTTTTTCTCTGGTGCATTGTGAAGCTTACCCTGGCAACTGGAATACTTCTGCATTCACCATAGCAGCTAGCATCTTTCCTACATACTATACTGAGGGGGAAGTAGAAGAAAGGAATTATTTGTGATTCTGATGGAGAAGTTATTGCTAGCTCCCCAGAGCCTTGAATATGGACTAAGCATCACATTCAAATAAGTGAGTCACTGCGCCAGCCACCTGGGAATTGGGAAGGCACAGCAAATCTGTTCTGTTCATCCACAGCCAAGCTTGTTATGTTCCTTGTTAAGATACGCTCTTCTTGTCAGGTTTCAGAAAGTTCGAGTGGAGAGAGGGGGCGGGGGGGTGGGTGGGAGGAGGAAAAGGAAGAAGAGGAAGAGGAGGAAGAGAAGGATGAGGGGTAGAGAAGAGAAAGAGAGGAGACAGAGAAACAGAGGCCGATTATGGAGAAGATGAAACATCATTCATGGATGGACCTAGTAATAACCAAAGGCAAGTAGTTTAACCAGGACTCTGTAGGCTGTTCTTCTGATATAAGTTTGATTCATGGGCTTAAAGACTCACAGGGGTAGGGTTGGTTACTGAGGTCAGAATGGCTATCTGAGCTCAGCTCCCCTCGAATCACACCTAGAACCAGTGTGATTTGGAATTTGAGACAATGTGCCTATGAATTCAAATTCAAATCTCACAGGATGACATCCCCATTTTAAATAGAGGCAGAAAGAATGCTTTGCAGTATGCCTGGAAACTACCAGAATAAGACAGTGGTTTAAAAAATATTTTAAAGCAACTGTAATCTCGGCACGCAGGAGCTGAGACAGGAGGAACTGTGAGTACAGCCTGAGTGAGGGGTAAGATCCCGACTCAAAAATAAACAACAAAAGTGAGGTGGGACCGAAGATGCTTCTAGAATCAAAGCTTCAGCCCTTCAAGCTGAACAGTTACAAAACACAAGAGCTTCCATAGCTGAGGGCAACTGAACTGTGGGCTACACACACCGCTCACCCAGGTTTACCCTGACGGTACCAGGTGCAGTTTATGTCAACATTCAATACAAAAAGATAAAGGGCTTAAGCCGGAGGGGTCAGCTATCATGAACTATCCCCATGTTGAGGGAGGGTAGGCTTTTCAGTGATGTAACTCTGTGGCCATCCATGCTCCTATATGGAGTTACAGGCAGTTGTGAGCTGCCAGGTGTGTGCTGGGAGTTGAACCCGGATCCTCTAGAAGGGCAGTCAATGCTCTAAACCCTTTAACTTTCTCTCCAGCCCTAACTTGGCATTCATAAGAACAGCAGAAACCTCAAAAGGACACAACCTGAAATCCACCTGTCCCAGATCCTTTTTCAAGAGTTTGACTAATTTAGTATAGATTAAATCATGAAATAGGGACCCCAACATTCGTTAGTTCTAAATAGAATGATGTGTTATTACCAAGTATAGCAAAAACAGACTGAATCTAGTCATTGTTAGTACAAAATAGCAAAAGGATATTATTAAGCGTTTTCTTTTTTTTTTTTTTTTTTTTTTTTTCCGAGACAGGGTTTCTCTGTGGTTTTGGTTCCTGTCCTGGAACTAGCTCTGTAGACCAGGCTGATCTCAAACTCACCGAGATCTGCCTGACTCTGCCTCCCAAGTGCTGGGATTAAAGGTGTGCGCCACCACCGCCCGGCCCGCGTTTTCTTTTTTCTGTCTGGATTTTATTTCCACTTGGAGAAGTTTACATTTTAAGACAAGATTAATAAACATGCTATATAGTTTTAGGTACCCAGGAAAGGACTCAATATGCCAACAGTTCCAAGACCTTTCAGAGGGAAGATATAAACTCAAATAAAATAAGACTTTACAATCCTCTAAGTATTTTGTCATGGCAGGGAATTTGGATGGGATGGTTGGAAGTCTTCCCAGATCTAGTGGAGGATGGCGCTAGTACCATTCCAAGTCTTCGCTGACTGCCAGCCGTGGGAGCCAGGCCTTGCCGGGTTACATGCCTGGACTGCCTATGGAGACCCATTACCATTAGAGGCCAGTTACGTCCCAATCACAAATTCTAGACAGATTAAAAGATGTTTTGGGAAGGAGAAAAATAGAGTAGCTAAGGCCAGGTGTTCCATGCCCATGTCATTTAGCAGTTTTTCTTTCCAAACCATGAAGTTTCTTTGGATGCTGAGTGGCCTGTGGAGCCATATTTAAGGGATTAAAGGTGTGTGCCACCATGCCTGACTCTAAAAAGATTTTTACGCCCATGACATTCTCCAAGTTAGGGACCTAAAGAGAGGCCAGGGGAGACAAAACTGATAAGCAGGGGAGCTTTGTGTGACAAATCCTCATAAAAGAACTTTAGGTAAACTTAGAAGGAAATACTGCAGAATTAAGGTAAATCCAAAGTCAGCTGGTTCTGTCCTCCCTTTGACACTGAGGGTTGGATTCACTAAACCTGACTGTGATTTCCAGGCCCCTTAACCAGGAGCAGTGAAGGCTTCTGTCCATTAGGTGGCCCTGCAAAGGGCATCTCATCTTATTTCAAATGTGGACTTGGAACCTCAAAACTGCTTGAGGCATCATTTAACAACTTTTCCTTCTCAGAAAAGAAAGGGAAAAAGCGAACCAAGGAAAACGATGGTGTGTATCCCCCCACTTTTCACACAGTGACTGAATCAGAGGACCCCACCATGCTCACAAGCACACCAGCTTCAACTCACCCACTGGCAGACCAGTATAAATGTCAGTGATGAAGCCTGGCCTTTGGCTTCCACAGAGGGTAGCAAACTCATCTGCAAGAGGTAAACAAAGAAAGGGCATGGGTCAGGGAGAGAAATAACTATGTATACTTTTGTGAAAATGTTTTCATCTGAAAATCGTGCAGATGGAACCTCGTCTGTAGCACAGACACTGAAGGAAAAATGACCTTGCCGTGAACGCAGGAGAAATGGGTTTCCTTTTCCTCTGTCCCGGATGCTGCGTCTGACTTCCGTGTGGGTTCTCAACATTGCTACTCAGGCCCTTACACTCATGTGGCAAGTGATGGTATACACTGAGCCTTCTCTACAGCCCAAGGCTAGTTTAGATACACAAAAAATTAAGCTCATTGATTTATTAGTCATATTTGTTTCCCTGATGTTTCCAGTGTTTTAACATAAACAATGCTAGCAATGTTTATATTTTTGTGATCTGTTGAATTTACAGGTCTGGTCATAAATTTGGATACGAGTTAGAAAAGTTACTCTATCACCCTGTTTTCAGCGGAAATGATCACAGTCAACTAAAAGGTAAGCGCTCGCCCTTGTAAGTCAAGTTATCCCTCCAGAAATAAAGAATGTACTCTTTCTCTCTCTTTACGAAGATTGACTCTCTCTAGCAATTCCTGGCTCATTTATCAACCACGGTAGCCACACAACTAAATGTCACCTGTGCTTGGAATGGGACACTTTTCACAGGGCTTATTCCAGGCTCTGCCAATTCTGTAGTAGCAACAGCATATCTTCTTGGTCATGTTGAACAGGAGTTCTCCGTCACAGGTCTGGTTGTCGGCATAATAGTTCCGGTAGCACAGGCTTCTTCTCATGTCTAGAAGAAAGGAGAACAGAATGGCTGGTGATCCCACAACACAGCAGAGCTTAACATGACCGTCCCCCACCAAAGCAAGTATATGTGGCAAACCAGCTGTGTAAGAGCAGAAAACCATCGTATACACAGCTTCTCGGCTAGCCACGCTGCTACAAGCAAGGCACTTGGAGAAACACACTGTCTGGCGTTCCATGCCACGGAATGAAGTCATTATGTAGTTCGGCCTTAGCAAACTTTACACGGCCCTCCACCCACGCTCCCCATAACAATCCTCCACTGCCATTTGGCAGTGCATCTTTATTTCTGACTCATGATGTTTTAATGCTGTAGGTCAATGCTGAAATATAATTGTATAAAGACACACCTATAAGTCAAACAAAAGAAGGGCTATTAAACCGTTTGGCATCTTCCAACATCCCATTTTAAAGAAAAACCCTCAACCACCCACACATGGTAAAAATGCCAAACTTATGGTCTATGAGGGGCACGTTGGGGGTCGGGGTGAACTGAACTACAGGGTCGGGGTGAACTGAACTACAACAGTTCAAAGGAGAGAAGCACTCTGAGGGGCAGAGCGCTGCTGAACCCCAGATGTAACTGATCTTTGCAGATGAGAGCCAGGCCCACAGGCTCAAGATACACAGACTCACCCATGCAATTGTTTCCCCCGTTCACTTGCATGTAGTCTGGAGGGCAGATGCAGGTATAGTTGCCAACAGTGTTGTAACATGTCCCTGGACCGCAAATTCCGGGACTCTCACATTCATTCACATCTATGACCCAAAAGAGAAAGTGTTAAGTGACTATGAGAGCCTCACTCTGGAACGGGCCGGTGCCTAATGTTAGTGTGAATGTTGACGGCAAAGAGCAGAGCCTCCATCCAGAGGCCTTAGAATCCAGATGTGAACAGCAGGTTCTCAGCCCATGGGTGTCCCTTCCTCCTCTATGTCAGATTTTCAGCAAAGAAGGCTTACAAAGGAACTCATGCCTTCTGATTTGAGCACTTAATAAACCCGTTCTTAATGTTCCCCCAAAGCACAGAGAGATGGAAATGGGGCAAAATCATAGGTATCAAATACTTCAGAAAGATAATAACATACTTCCTATGTTCACAGATATAATCTAGACTGAAACCAGCAGCGATGGACTTCCTAAATCTTCACTGTAAACAGTGCAGGAGGGACCCTTGGTGCCTCTCCATACCAAACATGGCGGCTCCCGGGAGTATGTGTTAGCTAGCTGCAAGTCTGAGCACTAATGCTAATTCACTGTGATTTTCAAATAGTTCTTACCGAAGAGGTCTCTCACCTAATTAATTGGTCCTGTGAATCCTAGATGTAAATGGGTTTCCTCCCCACCTCCTGCCACCCAGTCTCCTTGGGCTCATTGTTCTCAAATCATAAAATGGTTAGAATTCTTCATCTTTAAAAAAGTAAATAAGGCCATTGGTTGTATCTTAAAGACAAAGGCCTGCCTTCTAAGAGAGGCTTATCTGAACATGCCTGTACAGGTGACCACCCCAGAACTACTCTGAACACAGAGATAGGAAGCTTGCTAGTATAGTGAAAATGGATTTTCTAAAGAACATGGTTTAGTTCAAGTGTGGCCTATGAAGCTACTCAGTTTCTGGGTAACTGTATCCTGGTTTGGGGTGTTAGTTGGTCCTCAGTATTTGACAGAACATACCCACAAGGGCTCCCTTACCATCACACACGTGTGTGTCTTTGTTCAGGTAGTAGCCAGTTGGACAGCAACACTGGAAGCTGCCGAAGGTGTTGATGCACGTCTCTCCTTGGCACAGCCCAGGAAGCTCCTGGCACTCATCGATGTCTATCAGAAGGATAACAAAGCATGTCTTCAGGGCGTGAATCAACCCAGTTGTCCAAAAGGCTTGCATGTTAAGACAAAGGAGAAACACTTACCTTCCAATATAACGGTGATGGGGTTTGGACAAAAACCTTCTCCTCCAGGGCAAAGAATTTTATACTCAGCTATGGAAACAGAAAGTTCCACGTGAGTTCCTGATATCTTCAGAAGAAAGGCTGACACAGCTGAGAGAACATGCCACCCTTCCAGAATCTTGGGCTCTTATTTAGCCATGTAAAGCAAGTGAACATCTTAGCGTATGCAGATTGCTTCCCAAACACAAGGCTGTGGCACTGATCTCGGAAACCTGCAGTTATTTTCCTGGTCATAGGTCCATGAAGGATATTCTGTCCTCCATCTTATCGCTGCTATTAAAAAAAAGTTCTTCACCATTTCTGTTTCCTGCCAACCTCACGCTGCTCTGGGTGCATTTAGCATTCCTTCCTGGGTGTCACCATCCCCCTTATATGATAACCAAACTCTAAAACCCCTGTCCACACAGAGCTTGGGAGAGTCTTCATTCACAGCTTCAGCCCACTGCACTCCTTGATGTCTAGATATTTTTCTCACTCCTCTGTGCCACACATGTGATGCTAAAACCCAGATTATTTTTTTTAAATACGGCTTCTTTTCCCCTTCAGCGTCTTTTAGGTCCTCCACTAAGCCATGAGGATCCACACAGAACATTTCTTTCAGTGTCGTGCATGTGAATGACAAGGACCCAGGCTGTACTATCATTCTAAAGAACCCTAGACACATTCTTTCATAATTATCAGTCTTCCTGAGCTTGGCCTTTGCCCTGGCTTTATAAAACCATGTGGATTCATATATGTTTAAATTCCCATTCTAAGTGAGCTAGTGACCTTTTGGTAATCATTATTAATTTATAAAGATGAATTCCATATTTTGAAACCCAAATCTGGGTTTCCCCTTCTTAATATCGACAACATTGGGTCTCCTCCCCCTTTAGTTTTCTTCTTCTTCTCTTTTTCACGTAGGCTATGGTTCTGCTTTTCACAGCAAAGCTCAGAAGTTCACAAAGTGGTCAGCACCCACTTTCAGCGTGAACTAAGCCCCCTCTCTCTGAAGAGGAAAGGAAAGGTGGTTCCTGCTAGGCTTTGCCTTCTGTTCTGCCTGAGTGATTGAACTCATACCTAAGACACTAACCTGGCCAAGGTCACACAGCCGCCACTGGGAGACTCCTAACTTGAACCTGGTGCGTGTTTTCTGTCAACCGTGATTGCACCTACTCTTCTTTGTTGGTGGTTGGGGCTGATGCTGAATTAGAGCTCTCCCATTCAGATACCATTCTGCCTGACATTCTTAGAGAGCATGCCTCTGTCTACTTCTTTCTATTCTCAGCTTAATAGGTGAATATTCTGAGGAGTAAATTTGAGGACCGAGTATCTGTTTATCATAAACAAACAAACAAAAACGTCAGGCAAATTCTTTTTACTGGAGGGATAAAGAGTCAAACTCATTTCTGAAAGTGTTTAAAAATCAGAATTACATTTATTAAGAAATGGAAAAGTACCCAAGGATGTATACCGGTCATTTTCCTTCAGAAAAGAAAACTCAATGTATTCAATGTGCTTGAGAAATATTTAAATGTCTATATAACTGAAAACATCAGAAATGAAACATTCAGTTATACCTCAAAAATAATAAACAGTATGTGTCTCAGAAAAGTTTTAAGGATCTTACCAACACAGCCAACTCGAGTTGGGTTCAGCTCATAATCAGGCAGACAGTTGCATGTGTAGCTGCCCGAGGTGTTGACACAATTCCCACTGATTCAGGTCATTGGATCCAGACACTCATTAACATCTACAAAAAAAAGGGGGGGCAGAATTATCCAGCATCCCGCATGAGCCTGGCGTCACCAAGTCCTAGTCTGGACTTCTGACAAGGACTGATGGATTCTTAGGTTCAATTATGTCTAGTGATGCAACCTCCTACCTCTGAAAGTCTCCTCCCCAGGAAGGAGCTATATTGCAATCTTGATCCACCCCCCCCCATCCCATAACCATGTTTACCCTTCAAATCTGTCACCAGAATGAAATGGAACTTTGGAGCTAAGAAAAATATTTCACTTAGGTAACTAACGACAAACATTGTTTTTGACCTCGGTCAACCAAAATTTCAGACATAGGGTTACAAAAACAATACATTTAATATGTGTGGCATGTTATTTTGTTCCAGTATGCTCTGGAAGCAGCAGACACTGACTTTGGCCAGACTGGCTTTACCCGATTGTAAATCAAAGTGCAAAATAGAAGCCCCTTTAAAGGAGGTATATTCTTTACATCCTTCAAATCAAATTCTGAAGCTTCCATTTAAATATATCTGAAAACGTAACCCTAAAAGCTTACATAAGGCATGGAGTGTCTCCTATCCTAGTAAGAAGAAATAATTAGTGTAATGTTACATATGTGTGTATAATATATATGTGCATACATATGCATGTATGTGAGCATATATGTATGCATATATATGAGATGTGAGATATAGAGAGGCAGGCAGACAAACAGACACAATCACACTGTGCTAGCTTTTAGAGGGGTGACTTGCCTCCAAGGTTTCATTCCATGGGGATCTAATCACAGATAAGCAGTCATTTCTGTTACCTGACTGGCATGCCCAAGTCTTAAAAAAGAATGGTTGGTCTGATGTGGGATGTTATGCTTTCCAACAAGAGCACCACAGCTGTTTCCGAAGCAAGCCTACCTGTGCAGGTGAAGCCATCACCTGTGTAGCCGTCCTTACAGAAGCAGCGGTACGACCCCATGGTGTTCTTACAGTCTGCGTGTTGGCTGCACATGTGGGTTCCAATAGAGCACTCATCCAGATCTTTTGTTCGTTTGTTTGTTTTTTGTTTTTTCGAGACAGGGTTTCTCTGTAGCTTTTGGTTCCTGTCCTGGAACTAGCTCTTGTAGACCAGGCTGGCCTCGAACTCACAGAGATCTGCCTGCCTCTGCCTCCCAAGTGCTGGGATTAAAGGCGTGTGCCACCACCGCCCAGCTCTTAAGAATAAACTTTACATCATTATCAATACCACGGCATTTACATCGAGTAATACACAAATTAAATTTTGCTTTATAAAATTAACAGTTTCATGTTTCTAATCCACGTAGTTCATGAATTCTGCTATTTTCCAGTTCACCTGTACACTTAACGCCATCTCCGATCCACCCGGGACTGCAGCTGCCCTTGAAGCTCCCACTGTGTTGGTGCACACAGCATGTCTGCCACAGTTGTGGGCTCCGATCTCACATTCATTGATATCTGGAAAATAGACAACCCAGCACTTTAGAACAAAGCTCTGCATGATGCTGATGACTTAAGTCTACCCATAGATGAGCTCCCTATTGGACAGTTTTGCATTTTCATTTACGAAAAAGGAAGAATGAGGTCACTGCATTTGCTGTGGTAACCTCCATTCTATGGGAGCACCCAGCTACCTCTCAGCAAAGCGAACCTCTCTCCAAATAACAACTTAAAAGGTTGGTGGCTTTGGTTAGTGTTCATGGTCATGTTTTTATTGGCAATATATTTTTTTAAGACAGCTATACATAATTATGCATTTTTACACCTTTATAGGCATAGGAATATAATGCTGACAAATCAGAAAACTTCTGAATTATATTTTTTATTCTTAAACTTAAATCATTGTTATCCCATGATATTTTACTTTTATTAGATCCTTATTTTAGGTATTATCACTTCAATCATATGCAAAAAAATGTTGCTTTAGGAGCTATGCAACTCTTCTTAGCTTTCTGGCAGCCTAAGCCTTATTACAAATTTCATGTAAAACTCAAGTCAACCTAGAGAGAACTTCTTTCAGAAAAAGAAATATCAGATTAAGTGAAATTAGTCAAAGATCAAAAATGGTTTCAAAATTCTCCATTCCCCGAAATTTCATTTCAAATTTAGCCAAGATAGACTATATAAAGATGTTGTGGTGATTTTTTTTTTTGTCAAACAAACTCAACATAGAAGGGGTTACCTTCATACTTAACTCCATCATTTACTAGGAAAAATTATATATGGCTATAACTCTACAAATATTGGGCCAAGAAGAAGGAGATAGGCATAAGAAATGTCACAAAGGTTTTCAGTGATCACTCAAACAATGGCTCAAAATAGACGCTTTGAACTTGTGGCTGGATCCTTAAGTCACTGGACAACAAAGCCTACCATATCCACAGAAACAAAGAAAGGCATTATAGGGATAATTGTGTTGAATGTCACAGGCATTCAGGAAAGCAAGTCTTCCTGTTCTGATCTAACAGACTCCACAGAACTAACATAGATGTCCCCAAGCATGATAGTCATGTATCTCAGAAAGAAATACATAAATCACAACTTTTGTGGAGTTCTGTCCTAATTTCCTTCTTATACTTGTCATAATATTCTTCCTTAGGTGAAAAGAAGGAGCTGCCGTGTGTGTGTGTGTGTGTGTGTGTGTGTGTGTGTGTGTGTGTGTGTGGTGTGTGTGCTAGCCTCCAGATATCACAAAGCTGCTCTGGGTGTGAAATGTCTCCTACAAGCTCCTGTTGTTTCTATCAGGTGGTCCATCCCCACAAGAAAAGTAATGGAAACAGAACCCAGAACGTTTCTAAGTGGAAAGAACTAGAATTCTGCTCTTGAAATTTTTATTTAATTTAAATTCTCAGGGAAGGCAGAGAGTGGGCCCTGCAGCCAGTAAAAGTCAGAGGTAGGGTAACCCTGACTCAGTTTCCCTGTCTACCGACACTTCCCTTGGGACAGAGATGTGTAACAAAGATTATTTGCTCAGTGTTTAAATCTTGTTCAAAGTTTAAATCTTTAAACGCCAGGAATTATCAGCCTCAGAGAAACATTCATGAGCCCCTTTCACCAATTATAATTTGACAGTGACTCGAGGCCTGCTGAGCTGTAATCCTACACTGTCCACTCTTCTCTTTATACTAGAATACGTCCACTGGACAAAACAGGTCTGACGATATTTTCATACATCTACATCATGTTCTTTGACCACTCAGCCTCCAACTGTCTCTTTTCTCTCCCTCTGTCCAGGTATCTAATGGTCCAAGATACCACTATTTCCCCATGCTTTTAAGAAAATGACCACTCCCTTTGATTGAAGAATAGCCTTTAATTATTATCATCAAAATGTAATATAAAATTCTAATTCAAGAAAATATCTTTAGATTTTTAAGTCATGCTTTCATGGTGAAAAGAAATTCTGTTTGTGACAGGCTGTGTGTCGTGGGCTTTGGCATCCCTAGGAAGAGCAGTTCAAGGGTTATATTCAAGTCTCACATTGTAAATATGATTCATCATTTAGTAGCTTACGTGCTTGGTGTGCAAGAAGCAGATGTGAAAGACAGCAGGTCACACACTGCAAATGCATTTCTGAGTTAACAGTGCCAGCACGAGTATGGATATGTACACACACACACACACACACACACCAACTCTTACTGATGAACTGTTTCCATGAAAGACTTTGGCAAACAGAGGGGAAAGTGAGCCATAAGGAAAACAAACAAACAAAAGCACTGTACTGAAACACTCTTCAATAGCATGAAGGGAACAGCACATGCATGCCAAGAACATCTCTCTCTGTACAAATGTTCTCTATTCTTCACAAGTTTGCCCCGAACAGAAAATCCAGTTTTCAGAAAAAGTGGTAGCGAAGCAAAGCAAGGAAATTCAAATTAGGCTGACACCAAAGCCTCTGCAGCCCCATGGGCTCTCTGTCACAAAGACTCTCATGGGTCCTTTGTGGTGTGGCCCCTTGAAGGGCAAGGGTGATCTGCAAGCAGACTTCACAGCAGGGCTCTGCCTAGCCCAGAAATCTGTCACCTGGGTATGGGATGTGCTGTGACCTCTTCCATAGCCTCCCCCAGCCATCATACAGAGAGAGGCTGTGCCACCCACACAAAAATGCCTGCTTTTCTGCCTTCCAGACACCAACCGTTCCAAGGGTCCTGGTCCCATGGTACTTACATACCTAGAATCTCTAAAATGAGGGGTTGAGGAAGAGAATGTGGCAACCTAAATGCAACGGTTACTTGGGTTTCTTAATTTGGGTCAAAATTTAAGCCAAAACGATTAACTGGAGTGAACACCCACGGAGTTTCCACAGGCTGACAGCCAGTGGAGGAGAAGCCATGATAAGACAGCCGGGGGAAATGACAGGCTGATGGTGCAGAAGCGCATGCCTCTGAGACCTGCCAGGACCAGTTCTCATGTGAAAGGAGCAGAGAGCCTGAGACACGGATTTATCCAGAAATCTAGCTATTTCCATAATTCTTACTGTGTCCACTGGTAAAGTGAGCATATGTGAGGCCAGATAGGTTCTTAAAATTGAACTTGTGAAAGCCAAGACCCACTTGGGTGGCATCCTGAAATGTCCTTATGTTCTTCCGACTACAGTTACTTAGCATGATCCCCACAGGTCACAGGAGAACTGTGACCCCACCCACTGAAGACAGAGACAGAGGAGCTGCGTCTGCGGTTTCAAGCAAATGTGCATTCTCTCTTCATGAACTCAAAACATTCCCTCTGCAGTATCCACAGTTTGGACAAAGCTTAAGAAAAAAAATGAAGCCCTTAGCATCTGTGTGGGCTGGGAATGTGAGTCAGTGGGTGGATTCTTAACACTGCCGATGTGATTGGGAGAAGAAAACATGTTTATTTGTTAAAATGGAAACAATCAGTAATGACAAGGGAGCTGGAATATCTAGACGGGGCTGGAATGGAGCCCAGAGGGTGATTTTTGTTCTCATGAAACCAAGTCCCTCCTTAGGAAACAGCATATGTGTTCTTAATAATTGCTTCCCAGGGTACTCATTTAAAAATGAGTGGTGTACGTGCGTGGTGTGTGTGTGTGTGGTTAGGACACAGTCAAAACGTCTCTTTTTGCTGTTATTTGTAGTGCGTCTTGCTTATCCAATTAGGAAACAGCATATGTTCTTAATAATTGCTTCCCAGGGTACTCATTTAAAAATGAGTGGTGTGTGTGTGTGTGTGTGTGTGTGTGTGTGTGTGTGGTTAGGACACAGTCAAAACGTCTC
Source organism: Microtus agrestis (assembly GCA_902806775.1). Lineage (NCBI taxonomy): Eukaryota > Metazoa > Chordata > Mammalia > Rodentia > Cricetidae > Microtus > Microtus agrestis. The sequence continues at coordinate 46,917 of CADCXT010002562.1, read as the reverse complement.
TTTTTGCTGTTATTTGTAGTGCGTCTTGCTTATCCAATTAGGTAAGATAAGTATCTCCATTTATATTAGTTGTCTGGGACATTATAAACACTTGTCTTTAACACAACCATCACCAAGGCTACCTGACAGCGTTCAAAGCTGTGAGTAACACTGATTTGAAACCAGCCTGAAAGAGCCGTAGTTATGTGGGACTGAAAAGACGTTTTGGCTGATTTTTAGAAACTTGTTTTGAAGTGTGTGAGGCTTCGTGCCAGTTCCTATCTGTGTAAGTCATTTCCGGTCCAGTATGATACCCTTGGCTATTACTAGCAGGGTCATTCACAGAGGATCTTTTTCTTCTTGCTCTAACGCAGCCCCCTCCTCCCATAGGCCACTGCCAAGTCCTCTGTCCAAGGGGATTGTTTAGTTAAGGCAGAGGTCCCGGGTGATTTGCTCACGCTCACAAACCAGTAGAAGAACCCAGGACAAAATCCAGCATCCTACTCTTTCAGATGCGAATCTCATGCTGACTTATCCAGTGCACAATGAGTACTTCCTGTCCCCCATAGTCTCAGCATCTCTGCAAATTCAATTATTAAAAAAAAAGGCTTTCTGCACACAAAGTAAACATTTCCCTTTAAAAATAAATTTCGCATATGTGTGGCAAACAGTTATACCGAAGGTTTGGTAGACTTCACATTGCCTCTACACACTCTGTCTGAAATGGCTGTAAGTTCCTGAACATGGTATCTCTTTTATGTATGATGCAACCATAGGGTGGACATAACCTTTCATCAGGGTGAAGGACACACACTGCATGTTCCCCAGTTAGATGGACTCTGGAAAATGGAGCTGTACACTCTCTTTCCCTGGAGGCAATGATCCCTTACAATGCAGCATAAAACGAGTCTACCTTCCTCCTCACGCTGCCACACCTTGGTTCCTTAGCAAGTCTTAGATTGACATTGGCAGCTGATTATAAAAGTTGAACCCGAGAATCATTTGTACCTGAGTGTCTCCATGGATAAGTGGAAGCATCCTGCCATTTGCCAGGAAGGACCCTTAGCCAGACTTTCTATGAAATGCAATAGAGGCCGCATAGAAGCATTTCAGTGTTATGACTCTTTCAATGGCTTGGGCAGACTGACAGTTCTGAATCATCAATAATATTACTGGTGTGTATTAGCTGTTATGGTATTGGTCCCTTTAAGAGACAAGCCACGCCTACTCCCTCCCCCTTCCGCTGAGGCAGGCTGATCTTCAGCTTCCTGCCTGATCTCACTCTCTTTTCCATCTTCCTCTCGGAGAGGCAGCTTTGCTTCTGCCTCTCTCTCCACTTCTCTGCTTCCCCCTTCTCTGTCTTTTTCTCCTCTCCTCTTCTCTTCTCTTCTCTCTCTCTCTCTCTCTCTCTCTCTCTCTCTCTCTCTCTCTCTCTCTCTCTCCCTCTCCCTCTCCCTCTCCCTCTCCCTCTCCCTCTCCCTCTCCCTCTCCCTCTCCCTCTCCCTCTCCCTCTCCCTCTCCCTCTCCCTCTCTCTTTGTCCCCCCTTCACCCTTCCTCCTCCATAACCCACTGAATAAACTTCAACCTCACCCTGCATGTCGTGTCTATCCATGTTTCTGTCTTCTGCCCGCCCGCCATGTGTCTCCCTGCCTGGGACCAGCCATTGCTCAGGGGCCAGCAGCCGTCTCTGCCTGTGGCCCACTGCCTGCTGTCACATGGCTCCCACTACCTCTGAGACCAGCAGCCGTCTCTGCCTGGGACTGGCTGCTCCCAGGGCCTGCTGTCTGCTGCCACATGGCCCGCCACCACCCCTCAGGCCACTGCTCTGAGACAGGCAGCTGCTCCCAGGACCCACTGTCTGCAGCCACATGGCCCACCACCACCGCTCAGGCCACCGCTCTGGGACCGGCAGCCATTTCTGCCTAGGACTGGATGCTCCCAGAGCCCACTGCCTGCCACCACATGGCCCGCTACCACCATTTGGGACCTACAGCATTTCTGCTGCCTACTGCCGCGGGGATCTTGCAGCATTTTTTAAAAAAGAACAACATTAGCAAAATTAACAGTTAACACAGCCACTTTTAACTGATACATATATTTAGATGCTTTCTTGAAATACATTGATATAATTAAGAGAAGGATCCACACATTCTCAAACTACCAATATGCTAATGTCAATGTTTTCGTCACAAGGGCTCGCCAAACAGCATTTAGAATTCAAGTCCAGCCCACTACTTATTAAATGTTGGGTTTTTTTTTTTCTTTAAAGTTAGTTTTCCTGAAGGGAGTCTCACTAGGGGGAAAAAAAACTATTCTCTTTTTTCTATTTTAGCTAGCTTTATTTTATATGCATTGGCATCTCCTGGAACTGGAGTTACAGACAGTTGTGAGCTGTCATGTGGATGCTGGGAATTGAATCTGGGTCCTCTTACCCACTGGGTTATTGCTCTCCATCTCTCCAGCTCCTAATTTTTTTTTACAGTTACCTATATTGTAACACCCAATTTTGTGTTACACTTTCGGTACAATTCGTGCGCCACTGTACCGAATGCAGTTGAGCAAGGGCCTGGAGATTGAAAGAACACACAGAGAGACCAGGGTCATTCAAAAGGAGATCAGCTGAATGCCAGTTTATTCAGATTTGGGGAAGTCCTTATCTACCTAACTGCTGTTCAAGGATCTCCACCCAGGCAGGTGGGAAATTACCATATTAACAATGGAGTAAATGCCCTGCAGCTAATCACCAGGCGGGGCAGGGAGAGCACAGAAACACACAGGAAGCTTAGTTAGCTGATCATAAACTGTCCTCACAAATGCACCCCAGGAATAAGGGAGACCAGGGCCCTACACTATTTCAAACTCACTGCGTTCTCTGTGATGTTTTAAATTACCTTATGTGCCAATGATAGGTAACTTTAATATAAATTATTATAGTAAAACTGCTCTGTCTGCCACTCCATGTGCTTAATGTCATCACTGCAAGTTTGAAAACAACTAAACATGTATAAAACCGCATCGTGACACAGAGTGACTTCTTGCATTTGGCAGTGAATTGTATAGTCTCCTGGAAATACCGTGAAAGGCCTTCTTCAGCTGCAGATAACAAACAAGGGGACTGTGAATGGCTTAATTCTCTTACGACATTAGCTAAGTCACACGAATAAAGGCTTGTTTAAGGTAAAAAGTGAATGCATCTCTAGCTTGAGGAGAGGAAGGGCTTGTAAGAGCTGATGAAATACAGGGTTGTGTCTTCAGAAGACAATTTAAGTTGTAAGATGCAGAGTTGGCGAGGAAGATTATGCGACCAGAAAGTATGATTCTTAACTTATAAAAATATCCTTAGTCCTGTTAACTTATCCAATACCTCAGAGCTTTACTTCCACAGGCAGAATAGACTTCACCTGGGGTCTAATAAAGCATGAAAGGTTTCAAAAGGCACAGAAGCTAAACTAATGAAGTATAGCGCACAAAACCCCTACAACGCAATTAAAATGCTGAGATTAAGATCGTGTGTCAAGCTGCAGTTATGATGGCAGCTTTATAGCGTGCCCAAGTTTTCGACTGGTATGGAAAAGGAGGCGTACCTGTACAGCCCGTTTTTCCTTTCTTCCCTGAATAGCCCATATCACAGTGGCAGATAAACGAGCCTTTAGTGTTCTCACAGGTCCCACTGAGGCAGATATTTGGATTCAGGTCACATTCATTGACATCTGAAAGACAGAGACACAGTTCATAAATCCAGGTTTCTGCTGTGATGGATGCTTTCTCCCTGAGACAAAAGAACTGTGACGGAGAGTTAAGAAACAGTAAAAGGCTTTCCCTAAAACATCCTGGAAAGCAAATGGTCTAAAACAGTATATTTAAATGCTTTAGCTCAGAAAACCACATAAGAAAGTCCATGTACACTGGCATTATTTTAGTGCTGGCTAATCATGTAACCTGGCTCTATGCTTCCTGTCATGAGGGGTCAGGTGGTCAGTATATGCACTGCCTCCTGCTGACTAGAAGCTTGCTTATGTGATGATTTTTCTTGGTGCTAAAATTCTCTGTGGTAAGATAACAGATTCTGTGTGATGCCTGCAACTTAGCTTCCACATTTAAGGAAGACAGGGCAGAAGGAATGGAGAGAGAGCACCTCTGCCAGAGGATGAGGGTTCTAGTCCCGGCACCCACATGGCAGCTCACAGCCATCTGTAAGTCCAGTCCTAAGTGATTCAATGCCCCTTTATGGCCTCTGCTGGCACAGGGCATGCATATGGTACACATACAGACATGCCTGCAAAATATCCATCTATATAATAAATGTGCACATGGCCCATCCTAGGCTCCTACTTCTGACCAAGAGGGAATAATCTTCTCGCAAGAAACAACTAAAAAAAAAAATTAAAAAGTGGACAATTTGAACATGATCTTTGCATGATTTCACAATACCTACGACTGAGCAGGTGAGTTAGCCGATGACACCTCCTTTCTTACATACACAAGTCTTCATGTCTTCAGACGCCATGAACCCATCATAGCACAGGCACCTGTACTCTCCAGGTATGTTTGTGCACTGACCACCATCACAGATATTGGGGTTATCTTCACACTCATCAATGTCTAAAGAGAAGAAAATCAACAACCACATGTTACAGACATTGATATTGGCTCCACGATCCAGTGAAGAAGCAGTAACTGTCTTAACTTAAAGGAATTCAGCCACGTGGAGAAGATGGACACCTCCTTAACTTTGTATAAATCACCCCATCCGGTCGTCCTGTGACCAGAGGAGCCAGTCAATCTCAAAGTCTCAGTATTTGATCTAAGGACACAACTGCCCCCACGCTGGTCTAAAGCACTAACAATAAAAATTTAAACACGTGAATCTGTAATTTAAAATGATGGTGAATCATAGTTTATCATTGTCCAGTTACAAATAGTTCCTTTGACATTTACTTTGGACAGTCAAATTTACATAAAGGTGGGTTGGGGGGGCGGGGAGGGTGTTAAAGTTCAAACAAAATCACTGTAGTTTCTAAGTTTGGATGCTCTTTTTAACCAGAGCCAAAACTCAAAGGCTGAGTCAGCCACTCTACTTTTTATCTCTCCTTGGCTTCCTGGCTCTTCCAGGAAGAAAGGAGTGTAAGTTAGGAGAGGAGCTCTCAGACTTCAGCATCCATCCAAATGCATGGAGCACCAAGATGACCAAGTACTCTTTCATTTCAGTAGATTTGGATGGGGCCTGAGGTTTTAAACCACTCAGAATTGCACCGAAATAGTTTCAAGATCCAACTCTCCGAGATTCTGTTTAATGAATAAAATGCTTTCTGTTCCATTTATCCACTGCCAAGTGTCTTGCTGAAAGACACACAACAGACAAGGACTTGAACCCAAGGTTGTTAGATTCCAAAGCCGAGGCTCTGAGCAACTCCGCTTGGAAGACTGTCACTGAGAGGCAGAACCACAGGGCAAAGCTTCTCACCTGTGCACGATCTCTGATCTGGCATCAGTGCAAACCCTGGCTGCCTCATAGCTGCCTTCAGAGTTGGTGCAGAAGGTTTCACAGCTGCCATTCATGATGCTGCATTCATCGATGTCTACGAGAAGTGGGAAGAACATTAGAATGTTTGTTATCTCCCAAACTCTTGTTGAGATTAAATGACTGCCATAGAAGTATTAAGGGATGGGACTTGGCAGAGGCGATTAAGCCAAGATGACTCCATCCTCTGGGTGGCATTGGTGAATTTGGCCACGTTTGTTTTCTCTCTCTCTTGCCTTTCACACATTTTGGCACAGCAAAAAGGCCCATGCCTGATGCCAGCATTTTGCTGTTGCTTCCCAGCCTCCAGAGCTATGAGGGAATGAATTTCTATCCCTATAAACTAGCCAGTCTCAGGTATTCCGGTACAGCACATAAAACTGACTGAGGCACCTTCTTTTTTGTTTACAGTTGTGGCGATCTTCTTGGTCATTGATTCAGTTAACTTGAATTATGGCTTGATAGGCAAAGGTTCTGATTCTTTGCAAGAACCTAAATTGAAGTTTTGAGTTGCCCTTGGCTAGATTTCAAAAGAATTTGTGCTGATTTATGGTTTTGGGTGGAAAGCATCTGAGCCTTGGCAGTTCCGCATGGTGAACATCCCAAGCCAGGCCGACACTGGTAGCATTCACAAAATTTCACTTCAACTTTGGGCATGATAAAGCCACGGGGCCTCCTATGTCACCCACCACAGCAGTACTAAAACACAAAGCCAAATTCTGGTCCCACAAAACCCATACTTAAGGGGTGCCAGACATACTTAAGGGGAAGATACAAACATTCCATGACCATCTTGCCAACGGTCACTCTTTGAAATCTTTAGATGATCTTTCCCACATGGGGCAGAGGCCTCACCTCGTGCCTATCTGTGTTTTCCATGGCACTTGCCACACTTAACTCATCTTGGTGTCACTTACCACTGGCTGATTTGCTTTGACATGGATATGCTTTGCTCATTATTTAAAAAGCACATATCAGATTGCATATCTTTCATTCATCTGCTTCATTGAAGAGGAAAGTGAGAGGCAAGTATCATGAGCGGCTATGGGATTTGCAGTGAAACTGGAAAGATGAAGCGAAAGCATCTACACATGCAGGTATTTTACAGAGAGAGGAAATAAATAGGAGGCTAGAACTTACCAACACAGAACAGCCTATCGGGAGACGAGTGATAACCCAGGATACAGGCACACTGATACTTCCCTATGAGGTTCACACAACGGCCATTGGGACAGAGGTTTGCGCTCAGTTCACACTCATTGATGTCTGTTTAGAAACAAAGAGTGGCAAGAAATGTGAGTGTCCAAATGTGGCAGAGAGACAGGTCAAACAACCGACCTCACACCGTGGGCTGAAGAGTTCCTCCTTACCAACACACGCGGAGATGTTTGGGGACAGTTGGTGACCTGGAGGGCATTCACAGCAATAACTCCCCTCTGTGTTGTGGCAAATGCCTCCTCGGCACAGTTACCATGACCACCATAGTCATTCACCCACCCACCCACGACAGCCACCATGGCCACCCAACCACTGTGGCCACCCATTCACTACAACCATCATTGTTGTAATAAGAGCGGCGAGGCTGCGTTCCCAGCACCCTGGCCGCCTGCTAGCTGATGCCCGAAATAACAACACACAAACTGTATTCATTTAAACACTGCTTAGCCCATTTCTACCTAGCCTCTTCTAGGCTAACTCTTGCACCTGGACTAACCCATTTCTAATAAGGCATGTAGCACCCCAAGGTGCACTTACCGGGAAGATTCTAGCCTACATCCATCCTGGGTTGGAGCTTCATCAAGAGTGCCTCAGAGAGCAGAGCTATCCCATCTGCCCGCTAGACAGGAGCATGGCGTCTCTCTCTGAGGCGTATGGCTCTGAGAGGAACTGCGTGAAGTCTGAGCTCACTTCCTCTTCCTGCCAGCATACTATTCTGTTTACTCCACCCACCTATGTTCTAACCAATAAAATGGGCCAAGCCAGTTTCTTTATTAGCCATCATTTCTTCCATCATTTCTCCTTTTTCTGTTTAAACAAAAAGGAAAGGCTTTAACTTTAACATAGCAAAATTTCATAAAACAGTTATCAAGTAAAAATTACAATAATCTTTATCATAACTAAGGAAAAGTATAACTATAACTAACTATTCTTAACTCCATCAAAGACTCCAGAAAGATACAATATTACCTAAGCAAACAAGAAAAAAGCAACTTTCAAACTCTAGAAATGACAGAGACATCTCGCTGCCTGGACAGTCACCCAAAGTTCCTCTGTACCGTTGGGGAATCCATCTTTGGCCTACAGGCCTACAGTTTCCAGCAGACATTTCCACGAAGCAAGAAATTTCAAGGGCAGTCACTATCTGCTTGTCCTGAAGAATGTCTTGCAGACTCTTTCATGAATCAGGAACCCCGAAAAATCATCTCACCTTTAGGCAAGTTCAGTAGTCCTCTCTCTGCGGGGTCTCCGTGTCCAGTTTATGCAAATAGTCCAGGCAAGAGCAGTTTCTTGCCCAAATGGCTATCAAACTCCATAAGGATCCTCTTCGATGCCCATCTTCCTCTTGAAGTAGATTGGTGCTGCCAGGAGCAGAGTGTCTCATTGTCATGCAAAGCCCTAAGTTATTAAAACATTTAAAATGCCATATTCTATAATCTTTGAAAGATATGAAGAATGCCTACCTAAAATATATCTATGTACATCTAGAAAATCTTAACTAACATGACTACAAGCTTGATTATTATTTATGATTATCCACTAACAACCTATATACATTACATTTTTAAATAAACTACACAATCACAATACCTTAATCAAGATCAGAAATACATATACATATTAACAGAATTGACCTTAAATCTCTAGCATGCAAATTATTCATACCTATATCATATCCCCCTTTAAATGTAAAAGAACATTTATAAACCATATTTGGGAACATGGGCGCAGTTTTCTCTTCAAACTGCTTCTTGCTGAATGGGAGCATCATTAATTAGGTCTTTCATGGTATAACCTGTGTGCTAGTTTCATCTCAGTTGGCAGTTGAGCGAAGCAATTTTCTGAAGATGTTCAAGCAACCCTTCAGGAGGGCGTGGCCCATCATACCATATCGGAATAGAAGAAATGAACAGGGTCTCATCCTCTGTGAAAACAAAAAAAGAAAACTCCTTTCCAAAGTATCATGTCCTTAGATCCAAATTTCAAAGTCAAGGAATTTTTAGAATATCTATGTTGGATTAGTTCAGCAGCATTTATAAACAAATATCTTTTAGCAGCTGTGGCTCCTTCCTCAGCATTCAAACAATTCAAAGAGAGAATAATAGCATACAGTATCAAGATTCTCTGTGTATTTTCCATCTTTGTAAGCTTTATTTTAACCTCCATTTCATTATAGTTTTACTTTCATTTTATATTCTCTGTATCTCTGTCCTGGAATAACTCTGTAGACCAGGCTGTCCTTGAACTCTCAGAGATCCACCTGTCTCTGCCTCATAGGCATTGGGATTAAAGGTGTATGCTACTACGACTTGAACCCACAGAGATCTGTTTGTCTCTGCCTTCTAGGCACTGGGATTAAAGGCATGTGCTACCACACCTTGAAGTCACAGAGGTCAATCTCCCTCTGTCTCCCAAGTGTTGGGATTAAAGGTGTGTACTACCACAGACAACTACTCTCTTTCTTCCTTACTTTTACTTTTAAGAACTTTTAGCTTGCATATATTTTTAAGACACTGTAAACCATTTAGAAATTTTCTGTCTTTGAATCTCTTTACTGTATATCTCGCTTTTTCTGACTGCACGAGCCTTTAAATTACTGAGCAATATGAGTAGGATTAAAGCCGTGGCTTTGCCAGCTAGATCCAGTCCATTCCTTAGCTTTCTGCCATTCCAAACTTGTGGCTGAGGTACCAGCCAGAGCCACCTTCAGTGCCACAACTCTACAGTGTTTCAAGGTCCTTGCCAGCAAGCGAGCTTCCGCAGCCTGTGCTTGCAAACCGCACGAACCACCCACGTAAAAGAGTCAGATTGCCCTGGCAGGAGAGCCCAGAAAGCTGGCATTTTTAAATGGCGCAGCTTTTTTCCTGCTACAGCTGAAAACCGAAAAGCATGCGTTCAGCTTTTCGTCAACACCGTTTAAGTGTTTCGTGGCAGGACCTCTTAATGAGCTGCAGGGTTTTGCAGCTGAAGCTGAGTCAGGAAGCCTCTCACAGATGAGAGCTCTTGCTTGTCTCTAGCAACCAGAGTAGACCCAAGAGAGTGCTGCTACCAAGAAACCATGCACAAAGCTGTCATTTTGTTGTAGAATTACTTCCCAAGCTGTCTCAGGCTTTATGTGGATACAGTTGTCCACGTGGGCGCCAATTGTTGAAATAGGAGCAGCGGGGCTGCCCCCAGCACCCAGGCCGCTCACACGGCTAGCTTTACCCGAAATAATTACACGGACACTGTATTCTTTTAAGCACTGCTTGGCCCATTTCTACCTAGCCTCTTCTAGGCTAACTCTTGCACCTGGACTAACCCATTTCTAATAAGGCATGTAGCACCCCAAGGTGCGCTTACCGGGAAGATTCTAGCCCATGTCCATCCTGTGTTAGAGCTTCATCGAGAGTGCCTCAGAGAGCAGAGCTATCCCATCTGCCCGCTAGACAGGAGCATGGCGTCTCTCTCTGAGGCGTATGGCTCTGAGAGGAACTGCGTGAAGTCTGAGCTCACTTCCTCTTCCTGCCAGCATACTATTCTGTTTACTCCACCCACCTACGTTCTAACCAATAAAATGGGCCAAGCCAGTTTCTTTATTAGCCAATGACCTTCCTCCATCACATCATGGCAGTAGGATAAGGCTCTTATTTGACTCCTTGATACTTTCTTAAATACAACTTAAAGTGACTTCGAGAATTTAAGATGTTGTTTATAGTTTAAATTGTTCACAAATAATCCATACTACTTTAATTTTCTCAGAATTACATATCATTGCCATAATTTAAAGAGCTTCTTATATATAAGAAGGCGATATGTATGTAACTTGTGACCCAGGTTTTCCCTACTGGAGCCTTTCCAAAAGCAAGACATAGAAGTTCATTTCCGCATAATGCCATGGTGAGAACTGGAGGACTAAATTAAGACCCTCAAGTCCCTTGTGGTGGCAGACTGTCATGGCTTGAGGGTGACATACTTCTGAATTTATTTAGGAGAACTTTGAGGTGGTCATCTAGAAACTGCGTCTCTGGACAGGACAGCTTTAATAATCACATTCTCATAGAATAACAGATGAAAAGAGGAAGAGGGGGAGGAAGAGAAGAATGGAAAGGAGAGAAAACCTTCCATTTTCGTACAAAGACAATTATTCAGTTTTTATGAACTTAGTTCCCATTTTTCTAACTTGATTCAATCATGGAGAATATAAAAAGATCTCAGACTTCGAAAGCCCAACATGAGAGACAGCAGGCCACACTGAACAGGCTCTCCACTAAGAAAATCGGAATTCTTGGTAAACTGAGGCTGAGCTCACGGGAAGACAACTTGCTGTGCAAACATAAAGACCTGAGTGAGCTTCAGGCTCAGTAAGAGACACTGCCTCAAGAAATAAGACACCCATTTTAGCCTCTGTCCTTCATACACACAAACACACACACACACACACCACCACCACCACCACCATCAACAACAACAACACAAACACCACCAACACCAACTGTAACACTGTAAACAAAAGCAGACAGATTGTAACGAATGCAGACAGCTTTAATGGAGAAATAGACTTACAGAACCACCGTTCCTGCGGAGAACAGGAAAGCAGAAGCAGTGGCTGGGAGCATGCTCGCCAAATTTATAGGCAAACATTAGCCTGAGGTGAACATGCCCCCTAAGGGGTGGAACTTATCCCTACAACCAACAATACCAACACCACCCCCTGACTAAACAGAACTCTTGGTAATATCATCTTCTTTTCATATACTAAAGTAAACAATCACCATGCCATTGTCCATCGAAGTTAAGCTAGCCTTAGAATTAAAGTTATAACCTCTGATTTTAACATGGACTTCCAATTATGGCATGACAGAAAATAGCATTTGAAACATAGTAAACTACAGTGCATTCTCATGCCACCACTAGCAACAGGAACACTATTAAAGGGTTATTTTACTAGTTAATGGACAGAAGAGGTAAGAGACCTCAGAAAGTTCTGAGAAGTAAAAACTGGAGGGGAGGAAGGTAGAAAAAGAGAGCTGGAGGTAGGAAGGGGAAAGGGAGCAGAGAGAGAGCTTTCTCAGACATTGGAATGCTGAAGGAATGACCTTCACACTGATGGTCTCTGCAGCACACTGGGCTCACCAAAGGGCATCTCCTGGTCCACAGAGAAAACCAATCAGCCGTGGGAGCAATGTACCTTTGAAGAAAGGTTTCCCATTTGTAATGTCTTTGGTCGCAAACCTGGGTCCTCGGGGACAGAGCTCCTCATACTCCGGGGTGTTCCTCACTGGACACTCCTTGCACTCTTCAGTGCCCCAGGCTGCCCCAACCAAGCAGCAGCAGGCATCCATACTGTGATGGCCAATGATGGGCAGGGTGCACTCCTCACTGTCATACCTCAGGAAACAGGTCTCCAGGCGGATATCTGTCAGAGGTTAGGGAAAATACAACACATGCTAATTTGCTATATCCGTGACTGCATTTTTTTCAGATGCAAACCAGTGTTATGTGATAAGCATTCCTGGGAAGCATCAGGTATGTATTACAGATGATTTTACCTCCAGGGTCAAAGGCAAGAAACCAGACAGCTCTGGACTTTGTCCTAGCAGTGAGACTCTATAGCAGTGACCGTAGGAGCCAGGCAGACACCACAGCTAAGAGCCATGGATCAGCCTTCTGAAGACTCTAAATCTAGATTCTATGTCTAATCTCTCCCGTGTCACTGGGATGGGATGACTGGATGTGAAGCCACCCCCTGGACTCTAGCAGTTGGCATGGAGATTCCCATACAACAGTAGAGATAGCCCTGTTCCCTCCCTCCCTCTCTCTCTCTCTCCCCATGTCCTCCCTCTCCCAGGAGGGAGTGTTTCTGCTCCTGATATCAACATGGATTTCCTATAAGGACCTCTCTGACATGTTATAGCACAGGCCTAGAGGAAATTGGGTATAGTATCCCATTGAGTGCAAATGCCCTTCTCTCTGCCACTCAGCATATGTCCTGCAGCTCATGGCAAACAGGCAACAAGGAAAGACTAGTCCCCTGGCTGCTTTCTAACTCCTTAGGAAGGCAGTTTGTCAGAACACCACCATAGAGCCTTACAGATGAGCTAAGCCTGTGTGCGTGCGTGCGTGTGTGTGTGTGTGTGTGTGTGTGTGTGTACCAACTGCATCTTAATCATCCTTACCAAGGCAGATTCTTCCTGTGGCATCCAAGGTCATTCCATTGGGACACTCTCACTTGAATGAACCCCTGGAGTTGACACACAGGCCGTTTTTGCACACTCCTGGGAACACTTCACATTCATTGATATCTGAAAAAGAAAGAACATTAAGTCAATACATCTGTATAAGTCAATACATCTGTATAAGTTAATCCTAGCTTTCCCCACTCACAGATTCACAATGACTATCACAAAAACTTGAAAAGTTCAAAACACTAGCTTGCCTCCCAACGGTTCATAGGAACATCTCATGTGTCTAAATAGCAGCCAGGGGTCTGTTCACTAAAGCTAGGAGTCTCTCCACTGGCCTCTGGGAATAGCGTTTGAGTAGTAGGGATGGGGTCCAAGGGTTTAGGGGAACTGTTCTGGTAAGAAAGGCTCAGAGGGTTGTTATAATTAGTGTTAGGAGATTAGATGACTAAAAACAGGCAAAGTGTGGCCTTCCAAATTATCAAAGAAGAAAAGGCTTGAGCTTAAGTTCTATAAAAATCAAATCCTGCTGTGGGATATGTAAGCGGATCCAGGAGTATTGAGCCCGGGTGGCTGGGTGGCTGGGTGGGGGAGAGTCAACACACATGAATGTCCATTCATCATCCAACCAGGGCTGCTCAGAGCTACTGATCCTCCCCAGTTTGTCTCACAGGGCAGTGTGTTCTCTGAACTTAATTTGGAAAAATAGACATCATCGAATTACTCCAAAGAAAGTCAATCCAAATGCCAAATGGGGGAACCTTAGTTAGGAAACACACACACACACACACATACACACTGTGTCTATTCTAAAGAGGTCACCCTTTAAAGTCAAGAGCATAAAGGAAACATCCCACTGATGTTTCTTGAAGGAAAACTAAATGGAAGTGAAGTCCAATCTCCATTTGCAGAGGGCTTATTCCTTGGGGGATTTTCCTCAACCATTTGTACACCAAAGTGTGCTGTTACAGCTCAGATACGTTATGAACGGCTGGTCTGAACCAGAAAAAAAAAGTATGGGACTAACCATTGTTTTTTTTAAAAAAAAAATATTTCAGCGGCTGTGTCATGTCAAGCTGTGTTAGTAACCATGACCCATATCTACTCAGGACTCTGTGAGAAAGAATCACAGCAAACTGGGGAGGGTCCACACAGACCCTGAAAACAGGGACAACTGCATGCACCCCTCTAAGTCACCTGTGAATGTGGTGCAAATAAACAAGGGGCAACAATAAAAATATGGGCTGACCGAGAATGAAAACTTTACAGTCTTTTTGCTCCTGATGTGCAAACTATGCATTGGTCATCCTAAAGCATTTCCAGCCACGCCGTCCTTTGCCCGTAGTGATGGGGCACAGGCAACAGCTTGTGCATTTAACATTTGCTCTGTTCTCCGGTTCTCGGTGATTTCTTTTTCTCAGCAGCGTACTTCTCGCTGTGAAGTTCCTTTACTCCTTTACCCAGGGCAAATTAACACAAGCATTCTTAATACACACAAAAATGCATGGTTTATAGATAATAAGAAATACCTTCAAATTGTGTGCCTTTAATCCTTGAGAACCCTTTACCACATATGGGATCTGTGGGGGAAACAAAGCAAGATCAACATCTATCCATACATCCCAGGAACGCTAAGCATAAGAAACATGAGATAGTGCCTGGCAGGAGCTGATTCTGCTCCTATGAATGAGCACGGGATTGTGCAGATAAAGAAGAGCAGTAATGAAATGCCCCCACTAGCAAAGCCCAGCTGGCAGGAATTGGTGCTTCCGGGAAACGCTGCAAGCTAACCATGTAAGCACATGGAGGAGCTAGGAAGTAGCGAACTGACCAGAATCACATAAAATGGATACTTCTCTGGCTTCCAGTTCAGGAACATGATTTTATGATGTGGGAGTGATTTCTTATCAATACAGAAACTTCCTAGGCCCATTTGATAGGCCAACCCTTAGGTAGGCAGAGAAAACAGAACAGAATGCTGTGAGAAAGAAGCTGAATCGGAGAGTCGCCATGATTCTCCTTCCAGACACAGACGCAGGTTAAGATCTTTCCTGGTAAGACACCTCGTGGGCTACACAGATTATTAGAAATGGGTTATATCAATATGTAACAGTTAGCCAATAAGAGGCTGGAACTAATGGGCCAGGCAGTGTTTAAAAGAATATAGTTTCCGTGTAATTATTTCGGGGCATAAGCTAGCCATGTGGGCGGCCGGGTGCCAGGAACGCAGCCTGGTCGCTCTTTCTTACAACAATTTTATCAAGTTTGTCTGTAAATTTCCCAGGTGGGCCTAAATAAGCAAAGTAACCAGTGAGGTGGTGGCTTCTCTTACCAACTTGACAAATGGTACAGGGGCTCCCCCAGGCAGCACCAAGGGAAGAGCAGCATTCGGACTTAAAGGTGGCTCCATTGATGTTGATCTGACACTGCCCTCGATGACAGTCTGCCAGCAAGTGCCCTTGATGGTTTCTGCAGAAAGAGGGGGGTGAGGGACACCGAACAGAATCTTATCAGAAATCCAACACATACACCGGAATTACAGCCTGACTAGCATTGTGAAACACGGAACAGTGATCACTTTCAATGTCTGTCTTATAGCTAAACTTTTGTTGCCAACAAAGCAGCCATTAAGCACGGTAGCACTGAGTTAATTATTGATAAACACTGAAGAATCATTCTCAGAAGGAGGCGTACCTATGCAGATGGTTTTTGTTTGATCCAAAGTACTTTCGGGAGAACATTCACAAATAAAAGATCCAGGGCTGTTCTTGCAGACTCCATTAATATACGGACTCTCATTCATCAATGTCTGAAACAAAAGTCTCCATTACTACTAAAGGCTGGTCCTGGGCACAAAAGGCATGCTTTGACTTTGGCCTTAATTGTTACCATGTACTCTTCATTAGATAGTAACACTGGCCTAGACAGGTTTTTCCAAACTAGACGGAATGTCAGAATACTAATTGAGCATATTTCTACAGTATAGAAACTGGCACAAGATTGAGTCTTCATATTCAGAAAAATCTGGAGAAAATTATGGATTCAAATTATGCAGGCACAACATTTTCTTCATCTATTAAGAGATGGCAAATAAAATGCCAGCTAGAGACAAATGAAAATGAACGCCCTAAAACTACTATGAAAGGGTGAGCAAAATGCCAAATATGAGTGTGTACATCTGTGGCTAGAGTGTGAACAGGGCCATTTAGGAGATACAATCCCAACAGAATTGGCTTGGCTATCTGAAATAGAAGAGACTTCAATTTACCCCTCAGACTGTCTAAGAGCTTTCCCAGAGACAGTAAAATATGTAATTTCAAAACAAAGGCACGTTTACCTTCACAGGTTTTTAGGTCAGGTTTGTACACAAATCCCTTGGGGCAGGTGCAGACAAAACTTCCAGGGGTGTTTCTACATTGTTCATTGTCACAAAGGAGACTGTTGAGTACACATTCATTAATATCTGGAAAGACAACAAATGGCAATGTTTGCAAGAGGCTGTCCCTCGCAGTCAACACCGTTCTCTTTTAGGTTAGGTCTCTAAGTTCCCAGTGGTATAATCAAGTCTGCCAGAGAGGCAAGACTCTTGTTCCATTACTTTTCCCCCAATAGGAAATATTCTGCTTGTCCAAAGCCTCAAGCTGCTGGATGCTATTTAATTCAACTCTTGGATTCTCTGAAAGTTAGTAGTCTTTATTTTTGCAATGGCTTTAGAGCATTAGAATTAAAAGGACTAATCTTACCAGTTTAAGGAATTGAATAAATAGAAAGCAACCTCAATAATATGATGCACACCGTTAGTCCCAGCATCAGGAGATGAAGGCCATGTGGGACTACTCTAACCACAGCAGAAAATATACTTAAACAGTCAACACATATGTATGTATGTATGTATGTATGTATAGTATCTAAAATATAGTGTCTAATACATATATAATATATATAAGTTGTGTTTCTTTGAGTAAAGAGAATGTTGAAAGTCTCCCAAAATAATACAAGGAACACAACTATTTCCCAAGAGTTCCAAACACCAGGAGGCTTCAAATAAGACCATGCAAATACGACAGCCAATGGCCAGGGACATATGCAAAAGGATTTTCTTCTCCTGGGTCAGAACTCATAGAGACCCTGATGTTGGATGAGCAGCAGAATCCAGCACACAACAAATTATTGATATCTGATATGTGTGTGGCAACCTGGAAGAATGAGCAGATGTTTATATCAATCTTGAATTTTTTCTGAGAAATCACTTGTTTCAAAGTTAGATCAGCTCCTTGGACAGGGGCCTTCCCAACTTTGGCTCTAAAATGTCACCAAGGTAAAAGCAAGCGGAAGTGCCTGACTCCAAAGCCCTAAATGGAAATTAAAAATACAGCCTCAGACTTTTCTAGTTTATCTTAAAGCTTATTCATTCCCATCATATCCCATAAAGGTTTATCTGCTTATATTCAAAATATATTTGTTCTTCCACTAAAAAGATGCCCCACTTCACAGTTTATGCCCATCCTTTCCCCATAACTCTGAGTATCTTGGTTTTAAAAGCCCAGCGTCAGGTAAGAAAACAGTCAGCCTATGGCATTGTTTCTTCCTTCAGCATTCTTTAGTTGCCTGGGAGAGGATTTTCTAAAAACCTCTTCTCTCTGGAGTGACACGGGGCCTCGAGTGTCCTGACGCTGTCAAGAGATGTCTCAGAAAGCAAGCCGAGCTTACCGACACAGTTTTTCCCAGTTATGTCTACTTCATATCCCGAATTGCATATGCATTTGTAGGTTCCACAGAGATTTTCGCAAATTCCATTTGGGCAGATATCAGGATCTAATGCACATTTGTTTATATCTACAGCACTAAAAAAATTCAAAGTTAATCACATTCTAAAACAAACATTAAATGAAAACAAACAGTTCCAATATGGGCAATGACCTTAGGACTGCTCTCTGGGGTTTGAGTTCACATGGAAGAGAATATTTCATTCCTTTTGCTCACTGTAAGATAGTATGAGTCAAATCTCCCCCCATCCCAGACCCTGGAGGGAAGCTGGCATCTGAGCTGTGACCATATTGTCACCTACCACTCCTGAACTAAGTTGAAGAATAAGTCCTGGATGGTCTCAGAACCAGGATGGGAAAGGGATGATGCACAGAGCCCAAGTCTGTGACACCTCCTCTTTCACCTCTCTTTGCCTCCCATGTGGCCTACCGTGTTCAGGACTGCAGGGCCCGAGTGCTCTGTGTAGAAGGGATCTGAATGCTAACATACACATGGCTAGCAGCAAGTCCCTGCCCTCTGGGTTCCCTCCCCCATTCCACACTGTGCTTCTCTGGGTTTAAGGAGATAACAAAAAATTGGGCATCTTGCTGTCTTAATCTCCATTTCCTAAGCTACTACATGACAGCAGCAGGGTAGGCCCATGAAAAGGCCCCAGAGTTGCACCCAGAGGGTTTCGCTGGCTGCTTTCTGGGAGAGGAGAATGCCTGATTGTTGAAGAGGCAGAGAGCTTACTGAGTCACACAAATCAGGTTAGGAGGAGAGACACAGTGTCACACATCCCATTTGACTTGCACAGCACACAGATAACCTTGGAAATCTGCATGGTTGTATTTTCTCACTCAATTGATGAGAGACATTCTAGGGATTGTCCATGCCTGTTAAATCACCCCATCCTGAAACGAGGGGCATCCATCCTCCTTGAGTACCTTTCAGGATTCGGCTGACATTCTTGTCAATCACTGAAAGAACTTCCACACGTGAACGCTTTCCCTGTAAATTTCCTCAGGCACAAAAGCGTAAATATAAGCTGGAAGTTAGCGTTAGTGGTCTTTCGGTTTAGCTTCCACTAACTAAGCCTTACTGCTTAAAGAAACTGGGCTTCTTTAGTGACATGCTAAGCCCAGGTCATTTCCCTGAGTACAAGCACTCTTTGGACATGCTCTTGGTCCAGAGGTCTCCACTCAGCTTTTCCAGCCTTACTGTCTCAGAAATACAAAGTCTATTAGAAGAGTGCTTGAAAACAGTACAAACAATGACAGAATATACCGCTAACTGTAGTCTTATGCAATCATCTTATTTGAATAAATATTTATATATAATTCAAGTGTATTAAATGTGTATTTAACTGATTTTTCATGACATACAAATAATCCTCCCATCTCACTGCCCCTTCCTACTATTCTCTCTCTTTGTCTCTGTCTCTCTCTCTCTCTCTCTTTCTCACACACACACACACACACACACACACACACACACACGTTTGTATATAGGAGACACCATGAACTATTTCAATGAACTATTTTTTCTTTATGAACATAATTATGTCTGCTGCATAGGACTGTCTAGTTCATCTAATAAAATTTATTTTATGGGTAAGAACACTGAGAATTCCTTGTCCATATATTTTAATTTCATAATTATTTTTTTTCTCATGAATTGCAAATTTATTGACTGAGGAGGCACTGGAGTTGGGAGGTAGACATTCAGAAACCAAGATGGAAAATCTGCAGAACAAGATGCAGTTTGAGTGACTCGAAGGCTTCTTCTGGGGGCAGGGGGAGTGTTAAGGCGTGAAGGGTCTGGAAACCTCAGGCAATCTCATGAGAAAGCTAAGCCCGTAGGCGCCCACGGAGAACAGCTCCAGATCCTTTGTCTCCGTGGCAACCTGAGGACCTTACTTGCAGGGCCAGTTAGTCGCCTGCTTCTGCTGGGTCTGGTGACAGACCGGGACGCCCTTGCCACCTCCAGAGCCGCCCCCAGAGGAGCCGCCGCCGCAGCTCGAGCTGCCGCCGCCCCCGGAGTAGCCGCCTCCGCAGCCACCGCCGCCACCCCCGGAGGAGCCGCCGCCGCAGCCGCCGCCGCCACCGGAGTAGCCTCCACCGCAGCCGCCGCCGCCGCCAGAGGAGCCACCTCCGCAGCTACCACCTCCGCCTGAAGAGCCCCCTCCGTAGCTCTGCTGGGAGGCGCAGGAGGACTGGGTGGTCTGCTACGACGAGTAGTAGCCCCCGCCGCCACCGGAGGAGCCGCCGCCGCAGCTGCCGCCGCCACCACCGGAATAGCCGCCGCCTCCACAGCTGGAGCCGCCGCCGGAGGAGCCACCTCCGCAGCTGGAGCCGCCGCCGTAGCTCTGTCTCTGATACTGTTGGGCCGACCCGGAGGAGCCACCTCCGCCGCCACCGCAGCTGCTGCCGCCGCCGCCGGAGTAGCCGCCGCCGCAGCTGGAGCCGCCGCCGCCGGAGTACTTGCTCCCCCCGGAACCGCCGCCGCCTCCTGATCCGCCTCCGCAGCTGGAGCCGCCGCCGCCACCAGAGTACTTCACGTCCCCACCGGAGCCGCCACCGCCTCCACAACTAGAGCCGCCTCCGGACGAGCCGCCACCGCAGGCGGAGCCACCGCCCCCGGAGTACTTGACTCCTCCACCGGAGCCGCCTCCGCCTCCGCAGCTGGAGCCACCTCCAGATGAGCCACCGCCGCAGCTGGAGCCGCCGCCGCTACCTCTGCTATAGTAGCCGCAGCCGCCGCCGCCGCCGCCGCCGCCACCGCCGCCGCCGCCACCGCCTCCTCCACCTGAGGTCTTTCCACAACCAACGGGAGGACAGGGAGTGGGCTGTTTTTTTCTGGTGAGACATCTTGTTTAAGGAGAAGGGGAAACCCGAATCACCAGGGGAGCTGAGTGAGGGAAGGAGGTGATGGTGATGTCTTCAAAATTATTTTTATTTTTATTAATGAAACTATTTATTTAAATATTTAATGAGCAAAAATAAACACAAATAACTAATCCCTCCAATCCTTCTGCCTGTGACTGGGGTAGCAGAATTTTCGCTCACTGCCTGGTTGTCTTTTCTGACTTTTCACCAAAATCAACATGTGTGATGTGAACAAAATTCACAAATGGCGTTCTGGGAAGCTGCTGGAAATATTCAGGTCATTTGAAAGTTATTTACTTTTACGCTGTGTAAAAATCCTGCTTTTCTAATAGCTCCTGTGAAAAGCAAGCATTCTGAATGAAGCTGCGTGTGCTCCCGGGAGTGTGATCAGGATCCAGGCGCACTGGTTCCTACAGAGGTACACGTAGTGAAAGAGTGTGAGCAAGGGGGAGTGACGTGGGTCTAAACGCTGGCTGCCCACTGCAAATACCCCGGGAGGGTATACAAGAGAACCATGGAAGCAGAGAACAGACTTGTGTGAGAGCAAAGATCGTACCTGGTGGCAGAAAGCTGGCAGTAGGAGGGCACCTCCATAACACCACTTACCTGAAATTTGCGCACGACATGGTTGGCAGGGTTCCCCAAACACATACTCAGTATTGGCACAACAGCATTCGGATTTGGTAACAGCGCCAAAGAAGGGCTTCACACACTGGCCTCTCCTGTATCCCCCGTAGCATATGCTCCGCATGTGTGTGTCTGAAAAGGAGGAAGTGCTTGCCGTCATCCTGACAGTTTAAACATCGCAGCCAGGGCTGTCTTTACTTCTCCATTGTCCCTGTTCTAACTCACAGGGGGTGCTTGAGCTTTTACAACTGGACCTTGAGCAAACAAAAATAAACCAAAACTCCAAGAACACATTAGCTCCCGAGCAGTGGGGACTAACGGCCAGGGTCAGTCGGATTCCTCCGGCTATCACAGTTGAGCAAACCGTGAGACCCTTCAGGGCTGGGGTTATTTTTCATTCATTTTTGTCTTCCTCAGGCATGCACAGAGCAGGAACTTTATAAACACTGCATGAAGGTTGGATCTCACACCATGATAAATAAGACCTTTATGAGAAATGTGGCTTACTCGGAAATAAACATGCAGTTATTGAATGACTAAACTGGACTTGCTTTCCAAAAAGGAGAAAGTTGAATCTGTAAAAGGTTCATTATATAAACCCGCAGATGTTGGTCAACCAAGCTGTGTTGCCTTTATCTTTAAAGAAGTAATTTCCCACTTCACTCAATCTTTTCCTAATTCAGAGGGCTTATTGAGTATCTTTTAAAAATAATTTGGTTAAAAGTCTTGTTATTCAACAACTCTCAAAGCCACATAAAACTATCACTGCATGTTTCTGGTTTATCCATGTTTCCATGGCATGGCATCATGCACTTTCCTTGGACATTTAATTCTCTATTAAAATGTTCACCATAAAATGGCATACCTATACACACCAATTCCAAAGACCATTCTCCACAAGGGAGGGTGGGAGAAAATTGAAGACAGGTATATATCCAGGGCAGAGAAGAGGGAAGAAAAGGCAAGGATTCCCTGGCCTTTCCTTTTTTTTTTACCTTATCCTTCTATTCCTAACATTTACATCCAATTTATTCAGAAGAAGGTTCTGCAAAAACCTTGTATTTTATCTGCTAGGGAAGAACACGTTAGTTACCGATACGCATTGCTGATTACTGCAGCATTTATCATAAATGGAGCTTTTTCTTACCAACACACACTCGTCCATCTAGACCCACAACCAGTCCTGGGAAGCACTTGCATCTGTAGGAGCCGTCAGTGTTCACACAGCGCCGGTTCATGCAGATCCCAGGGCTTTCACATTCGTTGATATCTGTAGTGGGAAGAGGCGTTTCTTTAACACCATTGAACACGTTCACTATGACAGCCCTGGATCGTGTGTGCTGTGGAAAATGATACCCGATGGCCATAAGAGCAGGCCAGTGGACTGTCCTGGATCGTGTGTGCTGTGGAAAATGATACCCGATGGCCATAAGAGCAGGCCAGTGGACTGTCTGCTCAGTGTTTACAGAGATGGGAAATGGAGAAATCAACTGAGCTTGCTACTTTTCCATTAAAAGCCATCTTAATAGAATCCTCCAAAGATGCTTTCTACCAAAAATAAAAACACAAAAGCCAGACAGAATTGATGGAGGGAGGAAAATGACCACGAGAAGGCAAAGGACTCTGTCATGCATCCCCTGTAGCCAGAAATCTACTTTGATTATAAACTGTATCTTTGACTGCACTGGCAAAACTTTTCCTTTCTGCAGCCAACACCCTGTCAGTATCAGTCTTCCTGGTCCCTCTGGGACAATTAGTGAGAGGCAGACATTTAAGGCCTGAAGGAGCACCACAGAGAGAAGAGAGAGGAATACAGGGTGACTCACTCTGATGGCAGCACTTGGTCAGCACAACACTCAAAGCCATCAGAACACAGTAAAATCTTTCTTAAGTGGAGTATTTTTCATATCATATGACATTAGGTTCAGAAAAGCAATAGTGGAGATTTCGCCTACTGATACGACAAAGTCAAAAGGATACCCAAACTGAGTTGTGGAAAACAAGGATGCTTTGAAATGAGTCACTTTCTAACAACCCTTTTACAATACACAACTAGAGTAGGAGACCATTTCCTTTCTTCTGACCTTAAGCTGAGGTTTTATTTAGCTTGTATTGTTTGGCACAAAACACACCCCGATGGTCCATGGTTTAATGTTCAGATTGTGTTTAAAAGAGCAGTTATATTTAAGAGCATAGACTCAGATTGGTGTGTTTGTTTCAAGCATCTTTTTGTTCAGGCAGAGCCCTACAGTACAACAGTGGAGAGTACCTTCTGAAGAGCAGCCTGGAGGCTTTCCAGTGGGACATAAAGTCCCCCAGTCAGCACAGGCCCTGTTGACGAGGCTTTCGGCAGTCATGAGTTTGCGGGTTCAGGATGACGGATGAAGACACAATCTCATTCCATAGCCAGAGGAGAAACAGGACATAAGCAAAAGCAGCATATGATGGCTGCTTCCTTTTCCCTCCTAAGTGTGTTTATCTTAGCTTTATATACTGGGGAGGGAGCAGGGTAGGACAATGGGGACAATCATATGGACCAATCTCTCTCCTCCTCCCTTCCTCTCTCTTCCTCCTTCCCACTCTCCGGAATGCAAAGTCCAGGTGAACCAGTGCAATTATCAGTTCTTCTACACAATTCAACAATCTATTTAAGATGCAGTTTTCATGATGATCAATGGCTCTGGGGCCTCCATTTTTTATACTGTCCTCAGAAACAGCATGATCTAACACCAAGAGGCTGTCATGTGGGCTCCCAGACCTTGGCATTTCAGATCTCAGCAATCACAGCCTTTCCTTTTTTTCCTCACAGGTACAAGCACAGCCTGATGTGCTATCCTACTGTAGAATGCTTCTATGTCTCAAACCTTTCTTCCTCATGTCAGATCCTTCTGGAACAGAGTTCCATGTGTATAGAAACCCTAATTCAAAATTTGAAAAGCTCAACTGTTTGTTTTAAACTGTAGACAGGCTGTGGCAGTTTGAAAGCAATTGGACCATAAGTTCACAGGGAGTGGCACTATTAGGAGGTGTGGCTTTGTGGGAGTAGTTATGGCCTTATCGGAGGATGTGTGTCACTGTGGGGGTGGGCTTTGGGGTTTCCTATGCTCAAGATACCACCAGGAGTCACAGTCGATTTCCTGTTGCTGTCTGACCAAGATGTAGCCAGCACCTTGTCTGCTGGCATGCCAGCATGCTCCCCGCCATGATGATAATGGACTGAACCTCTGAACTACAGGCTGCCACCTCAATTACATGTTTTCTTTTATAAGAGTTGCCATGGTCATGGTGTCTCTTACAGCCATCGAAGACATGGGTTTTCACAATATTATGAGTCATCAACATGAAGGTTGCAGGGAATGCAGGGAAACAACCAAGGACTGGATGCTCTTTAAAGCTTGGAGAAAGCACACCTTGCCAAGAGCTTAAGGCTTTCTTCCGTGGTACTTTAACAAGAGCTAAATTCTAGGGCCACTCAGAAGAGGCACCATGGTACTTGATCCTGCCTTCCAGCATGTGGTGTTAAATTTGTGAAGTGAGAATGGCTAAAGGTAATGATTGAAAGATCCCAAGCCCTCTACCCAACTGTCCTTATCCCCCAGATGGAAGGAAAAGACAGATCTTGGAAAGATCAGAAAGAGTGTCAGACTGGAGAGATCAATGCTTCAGCTCCTTAAATAACTACTCCTCAGTTGATTCCAGGCTGCTCTGAGAATAACCCCGTGTAGAATTCCTCAGGCTAGTCTCATTAGCTGTGACTCTCTGGATGGCTGAACACAAGAAGGAATATCAGAGGCATTTGGGTTATTCTCAGAGAAGCCTGGAATCAACTGAGGAATTCTACACAGGGAGAATCTCAAGGAAAGGTGTAGAGTGAAGAGAAAGGAGGCAAAGACAATTGTTTCTGATGCTGCACACGTCCATGTCTAGAAACAGAGGCACACGTTCTTTCGGTCAGGCGAGGCAGGCTGCCTGGATAGACGTAATTCATGCCTCTCTCTTATTTTCTGTCACTAATGCCTGAGGCTGATTTTCATCCAGATGATAAATACAAAGAGAAAACACAGCATGCGAAACAGGCATCTCAAGTTCAGGTTGGCTCAGCCAAGGTTAGCGGGATTTTTCGAGGTTCACCATCCACAGATGAAAAGGACAGCTACCAGCTTGGTGAGCTTAGTTAGTCCAGACTTAATTCTGCTATACTAAAATATAACAAAATTAAGGCTACTGGGAATGAAAATGTATTTAGACTAAATTTTGGTTCTTTTCTAAAATAAAAGACTATTGAGAAAAATAATATGAAGTTGGTGGGTAGGGAGGTAAGGGAGGACCTGGGAGGGGTTGGTGGAGGAGAAAATACATTGTATGAAATTCTCAAAAAGTAAAAAAAAAAAAAATGCTGAAGAATAATCAAAAGTAGAGGAAAGCTTGTCATTTTAAGCAATTTGAAGTAGATATTGCAAAGATGGATTTAGTAAGTGCTAGACTCGGCTATGGGATCCAGCTGAGCCAACTAATATTTAGAACCCTTTGATCACAGAGACAGTTCCTAATTTTGTGGGCATACTGGCCTGCGAGCTATTGAAGCTATCCCAGGAGGCTCGCACCTCTGAACATGTCCTGTTTTCACTTACAGGCTTTTATGCAGACTAAAGTAATTTACGATTTTTCTTTATTTCTTTTATTTAAAAAAGCAGATTTTTACCTTAACTGGGAATTTTGGCCTCAAGTCTGTGGATTGAATCACTGAGATAATATTCTGCCAAACATGTTCCTAAGAACAATTTTGAAATTCTTTCAACATATTAGCAGATTCTTGGGCTCTTTGCTAAAGAAGTTGGGAAACATGATAAGGAGCAGCCTTCCCTTTCGGCTAAAGCCCACAGCAATCCACAGCAGTCACAGCGACTTTGCAAGGAAAAGCAGCTCCCACGATGAGTTCAGAAGTCAATATGAAAGACTGTCAATATGAAAGAAGTCAATATGGGCTGCCTCTCCACGCCCCTGTTTCTCTCAAAGCAGTCTGACATGCCCAGACACTGATCCGTGGATCGCATTATGAGGTAGGCACTTTACACAAAAAGATTACAAGCGACTATAGAAGGTGTGGATGTAAACGCGGTTCATTGTTTTGTATAAAACTACACAATATACAAGTCTTGATTGCATAAAAATAGGAAGGAATGGTGCATCCTACGAAAGCTTCATCACCACCAGGTAACTCCAAGAACTCACAGCTGCTGGCATGAATAAATGCTATTTGACACATACAAATTGTGGCCATGACAGGGTGAAAATTTAGGCTTGCCTTTCAGACAGAAATATTTGTAACACATTGACCTTTCACCTGGCACCTGGTTCTGTCTTGTTCAAGGCTCCAGTTCTTTCCATCCACTCATCAATGTCTGGGCTTTTCTTTCTGTCTGATCTTTGTGCCAAAAATCTCTGATTTCCTTTTTTCCCTCGTCCTTTATTCCTAATGCTCACTAAAATCTGTCTTCCTCCACAAAGAAAAATAGTAAAAAAAAATCCACATATTCTTGAACCATTTTTAGCATTCTTTAATTTTTTGAGATTAAAATAAATAAGAAAAATAATCCATCTTTCCTTCTCACTGTGGAATGCCATGAGGGATACTGTGTACTTCAAGCAATCTAGACAGCATGGAAGTTTATCACTCAAATGTGCCTTCCACTGCCTCTATCTCTTCTTCCCCTTTGACCCAAGCTCATCCTCTAAGCTGAAGATGCAGCCTTCTGGATCCCTCTGCAGACTCTCCGCTGAATTCTCAAATCATTTCAGGTAGTAGGCTGTTAATAGAGTTAAGAAGAAATAATGTGCTTCCAGTTTTTTGTAGTGTTGCTCACGTGTATAGAGGATAGAGATACAGATGGAGATAGAGATAGCGGTATAGACACCTATTTAGGGCTGACTGCTGGGGATTAGATGACTCCTTGGGAGCTCAGTCCCTGACTTATACTGAATCCCCATCTCTCAGCAGCCATTGGAACTGAATAAGATACAGTGTCCACCCCAGAAACTTACTGCACAAATGATATTAACTAAAAGTATATTGGACAGCCTAATAAGTTATTTAAGAAATTAACCCATGACATGCCACCAACATGGACAGGAAATCTTACAGGGCTCCGCCTGTACATGAAGAGCTATAGGCAAACAAATGGACCTGGAAATGATCTAAATACAGCACCAAAGTCCAACATTCTCCAAAACATTGTTTGCAATTTTTGTATTTTAGGAAAAGGGAAAGAAATAAACCTGAAAGGCAACCTTTATGAGGGGACAATCACCTCAGTGCTTCTGAAATCTCAGTTGTGTGTACAGATGGCTGGGATCCTGCCAAAGGCTGACTCTAGTCAGTGGTCTGAGGAAGGACTAGAGACTCACTTTGGGCAACCCTCAGGTGATATTGCTGTTGGCTACTGACCTCTGCAAGGATAGAAGCCCCCACATCCTTGTTTCTATTGAGAAGCTAATGACAGATGCTTCTACCAGAGGCTTTCCCTGGTCTCTGCCACACAGAGTGACCATATCCCCTACCTTTCAGATGGAAGATGAACAACCAGCAGAAATAACTCAAAAGAAGTGAGAATAAGCTATTCCCTTGGCACAAAGATAGTTTTTAATGTAACCTCAATGCTTGCCAGATTTGATAGCAACATCCTCAAAGGAGTGATATTTGGAATAAGGCATAAAGCAAGCAGTAGGGGAGAGAGGTTAGCTTCATTGCCTTTATGTCTCACTGAATTTCTTCAAAGCAATGCCTTCATTTGGGACAGATGCCTCCTGGTCCCCAGGAACCCCTTACCTCTGCACTCGGTCCTGGTGAGTGTGCTCTGGTAGCCAGCTCGGCAGTGGCAGGTGTAGGAGCCCTGGGTGTTGATACATTCCCCACCAGTACAGGGGTTCTTCTCACACTCGTCCACATCTGCAAAACACAGTGGATCTTAGTGAGAACTTCAACAGCTTATATTTCTAAGGCTTTGTGGGTTTCTCATGCACAAAACCTTTTTCCTTTAGCGTGAATAAAACAGCAAAGCCGGTCATGGCAGCACACACCTTTAATCCCCCAGCATTTGGGAGTCAGAGGCAGCTGGATGTCTAATGAGTTCAAGGGCAGCCTGAACTACATATTGAGTTCCAGGTCAACCAAGGCTGCCTAGTGGGACCCTTTCTCAACAAAGCAAAACTCGAAACAATAAAGAAAGAAATTGCATAATCAAAGTGTTTTTCTCTCTTCCCACAGCCAATATACCGTGTCTACCCACTGTGAGACCATGAAGCATTTCACCTCTGTTCTTTTCTCATGTCATTTTCAGAGAATATGAATATGCTTTGAGATAATAAACATTTTTTTTTCTTCTGTGAGTCTGGTCTAAGAAAATCAAGCAGACATGAAAGCATAAGGTTGTTATTTCAGGAGTCTGAGGCAGGAGGATTACAAATGTAAGGTTTGCCTAGACAACCTAGTAAGACCTTGTCTCAACAATAAAAAATAAAAAGAAGAAGAGCAATAGGGTGCTGAGTGATAGGGCACCGGTCTGACTCACATGAGATTCTGGGTTCAACTCCTGGCACTGAGAAAAAAAACAAAATCAAAGAGACTAACAGTTCCTTCAGAGGTGGTTGTATTTGTTGTTGTTGTTTTAATACAAAAAAAGTCTGCCTCGTGTCTAAGCATCTCCTGATGTTCTATTAAACCTGTGAGAACAAAACATAAAGGCCACATGGCTGTTTGCAGGGGTTCTCAGTACCACCCATGCAGGTGGTCTTGGTAGCCTTAGTCCCAAAATGCTACAGGCTCATTAAAACTCAGTACCAGGGCTCGCCCATCTACATTGCCGTTTCTGAGGAAAGTAAGGCTCAGTGAGGCTTATTGGTCCAAATCTCTTGGGGACAGAGTCAGGCCTAACACTGAGCCACACATTCCTTCCCTCTCCTCTAGAACAGTGCCCATGTGAGCAGGAAACAAAAGGATTTGAGAAAACAAGAACTAACAGAACTAAGAAACAAATTTATCTGAAGACAAAAGAGCACATGCCCACTGGGTGTTGTCAGATTCAACTGTCCAGTGGTCTTGTGCTGGACTGCTGAAGATGCTGCCCTCCTTACTGTATAGATGCCAGAAAGCCATGAGACTTGGCCTCCAGAGTCTGAGACATACTAAAGGTCAGGAAGTCCTCTCTGATGTTCTGAAGACACACACTACCAGCATTTAAGCCCTGTGCAGGAAGGCAAAGATAATAACAAGTTCTACTGTTTGGAGACACTGTTGGAGGCAATTTGTTACAACAACAATAGAAAACCAGTATTAACTGTGCTGGTTTGAGTAAGAATGGCCTCCATAGACTCATATTTGAATGCTTGGTCATTAGGGACTGGTGCTACTTGACTGGGATTAGGAGGTGTGGCCTTATGATAATAGACTAGAACTCTGAAACTGTAAGCCAGCCCCAATTAAGTGTTTTCCTTATGAGTTGCTGTGGTCATGGTGTCTCTTTGCAGCAACAGAACAGTGACTAAGACACAGACAATGAAATAGAATTGCAACATCCCCCAGTGTCAATCAAGCGATAAATTGCTTACCAATGCACTCCCCGCAGATGTCCAGGTGGAAGCCCTTGTTGCACTCACACCAGTAGCTGCCTGGGGTTGGAATGCAGCGCCCATTTTAACAGAGATAGCGGACCAATTGACAGTAGTCGGTAATGTTGAAAGGCAGCACCCCTAGGAGGACAGCATTGAACCTCATTATTATAAGCTCTTAATCTACTAATAATGAACAAGATGCTAAGTCCTAGACGAAGAGCTACCAAGGGTGAGCCAGCCACTAGAACACGATCCCTTCAGCTTTCAGAGAGCACATGGTACCCCTGGCCTCTCTGCCTGCTTCTCCCCACCCCACCCACACCCTTACTCTCAAGCCTTCAGTTTCAGAAAATAACTATGCCAGGGAGGTGTTGGCAGGTAACTACTTTGTACACTAAATGATCCAAAGAATAATTTTATACATCTTCTGCCATTAATACATTCTCTGAATCAGATTTTGGTCTTTCCCATACTGCTCCCACATTTAAATGAACATATCCATAACAAAAGCTTCCTTGCTATTTTTCTTGCATTAATCAAGTCATATTTTTGGTTTATTAAATTTTGGTTTATACCAATTGTTAGATTAAAAAATTTTTACATTGTTTTTGCATGTTTCTTAATTTTCCCATTTTATAAGTAAGAATGGGAGCCTTGCATGTTCTGGAGATGTCACTGTATAAACATGGAGACACATAACCAAGTGCAAACGCCTATCACTGTCTACACAAGTGGAGGGTGTGGTTCTCCAAGCCAAACATATCTCTGTTCAGTCTTACACACAATCAAGTTGTGAAGTAAATAATATTTGAAATATGCTTCTCATTTAAAATGAGATATGGGGAAATGGCATGTGTAAAGTAAAGACATTTCTGCAGTCAAAACCGCATCCTTACATGCCATGAATCTGACTATTAAGCATCACGACTTGCCACAGAGGGTCACCCACATACACTTGTTGTCTGAGTCATTCTTACAAAGCCTTCAAATACTGATGGCTTTATTGATGAGACACTAAAGATAAATGTGCATAATTTAGGAACATTTACCTATTTTAAGCAAAGAAGGGTAGGCCAACCTAAACAAACCCTAAAAGACTGAGGGTGAACATCACTTCTACCCCCAGCAAGCACAGACGTAATTCCCAGAAAGTGTTGGTCCTGGTTCCTGTACTTCTGGATAGCTGGCTCAGCAAGAATGGGTCTCATTCCAGCCAGATCCAGGAAGAAGTCTGCAGGTGTTCAGACAAACCTGCCTTCTGAAGCCCTTGGAGGGTTGTCTCTGCAGGAAAATGGTGGGAAAATTTCTGTCTTCATGCAAGCAAAACCGGTAAGAGTAGAACTGCCATGCCTGAAGTGTGTGCATGTGCTGCTTTACCTGCAGTATGTATGTATATATGTAGGTACTGACATGGCTGCAGTGTATGTATAATCACTGGACACAGATCAAAGATCACTAGTTTCTGTGTCCTGATAAAAATACCTGAGATGTTTGAGCAAGAATGGTATTTAACCAAATCACTATTTTAGGAAGGTAGATCGGACAAAGTAGATCATATAGAAGCCAGATCAATTAAAGATTATTACAAGATGTCACACCTAAATTAGCATAGATTTTGGGAAGTTACTAAAGGTGGCCATAGAGAGATAACACAGCTAAAGGCAGTCATAGAGAGACAACTGAGCCTTAACTCATGTGCTGAGGACATCAGCAACAAATCCATGAGCAAGGACACAAGATGCCGCTACCACCCAACAGGGTGCTCCATGGCTGAATGCATTTCCACAAATGCTCATCTTCCCCTCAACTGCTCCCATTAGCAAACTTATCCTCATGGAGGAGACCAGTGGCCTCAGCAGCTGATCTACTTTGGCTTTTAAGCACCCAAGATATTTGTTAAGGGATTTCTTTAGGATTAGTATGTGGGGAGAAATGGGCAGAATGTGATGACAGATTGGGTACATCCCAGGAGCAGTATCAACTGATGGCAGAGGCTGCTGTGGCAAAAGTGTCCTAGGTGGTGTGGAGTCAAGTAGCCAAAAGATCTCTACTGATGCGTTGAGATGAACAGACTTTTAGCCATCTTCCATGATTTCCTGTTAGATATGGGGTACCCTAGATCCACAAGTATGAGGAAGGGGGGAATGGAAGAGAACCTGGGAATGGTGTGGCTTTTGAGACCTCAAAGCCCACCCCCAGTGACACACATCTTCCAACAAAGCCACACCTCCTAATTTTTCTCAAACAGTTCTGCTAAGTGGAGACCAGGTACACAAATCTATGACTCTGTTGGGGGCCACTCATTCAAATCACTACAGTGTCTTCCTGTCATTAAGTGAGGTTTGAAGTTTTGCATCAGACTGATTCTGTGCTCAGAAAGACAGAGCTGTTGTAAGGAGTAATTTGCAGAAGTAACTGCTGATGGTGTTTGTGCACTCCCTGCCGTCGCAGATTCCGAGAATGGTACTGTACTCGTCAATATCTGCAATAGGAGGGAATGATAGGAGTGTGTGGTTACACTTACTTGTGGATCCAGCTGCTACTCTAGTACTGTGTCTGCCTGCTTGCTGCCATGTTCCCCATGACTCCAGACCTCTGAAACTGTGAGTCACAAATTCTGCGCTTTCCTTTATAAGCTGCCTGTCATGGTGTTTGGTCATGGCAATTTCCCAAGATGTCTTCCTAAAGGGTCCTCAAATGCTAGCATCACATATGCTTAACAAAGGTCACGTGATGATCTGCTAAATTAGCTTTCCAGCCTATTAACAGAGACAAATGCTAGCATTGTTGGTTAAGCCACTTATACATCAATACCCAAAGAGATTAAGATACCATAATGATCAGGAAATGTTATTTTGGAAATGTAACTAACTTTGACAGGATGTGGTATTCCACCTGCCAACCAGTGACAATGGCATCATCTGTTAAAAATAGCAACAGTGATGACAATGAGCGTTCCAGTGTGCTGAGAGCCAGGGCATGTCGAAAATCCTAAAGCAACGAATCCTCATCATGTTGGTGTGGTTATGGGACCTTACTTCCATATGCCTGATGCTCGGGTGTGCTAGTCTCACACAGAAAACTAACAAGAAATAAAGCTTGAAGTAGGAAAACATCCAGGCCTATGAGGGGTTCAGGGGTGGGGGGGGTCTCTCTTCCTAGCTATTTGGGAGTCAGAGGAAGAAGACTCAAGGGTTAAAGGCTGGGCTAGGCTACAGGCCAAATTCAAGACCAGCTGGGCAACCAGGTAAAATCATGCCTCCAAATATCAGTACTCCTGACATGCTTAGGCCAAGGTCAAGCCAGGGGGCGAAGGGAAGCAAGCAGGTTCATCATTTGCAGTGATGGTAAACCCAGCTGGCTATGGTTGGAGAAGTCCAGTTTTGCCATAGGTCCTCAAATGCTACCAGTCAGGAGCTCTAGTGGAACATACACCCTAATGTTCACTCTCCAAGGTGAAACAGGAGGAGACAAAACTGTCACGTGCAAAAGCGGCATGCAAATACTTTTGAATTCCCGAACATCCAGCCCCCGGTGAATCACTTTGATCTCAGTTGTATGGTTTCAGAATAAGAATGGGGCTGGGAGTAGGGGAATTGTGATCTCATCATCAGATGGGGTGGAAGTACCTTAAGGGACAGGATGTGTGCAAAGCATCTTCACTAGTCACAGGCTAGCCCTCTTCCTCCTGGTACATTATCTTCCCACACTCCTACAGCTCTACCTTATCTCCTTTTAGCAGAATTTCAGGCATCCCAAGAAACAGAATCTAAAACCAGTGTCTTGAGTATTGTTCCCATAAAGCAGTCTTTATCAAATGCCAGTCATGGACGGACAACAGTTTGGGAGGCCTGCTGGGTGCAGCGGGGACTGGCAGGCAAGAGCTACTTCTGCAGCCTGGACACTTCTCCAAGTCTCCTTAAGGCTGGAGGTGAGAAGCTCCCCTGACTGCTATGCTAGCCACAACAGCTGCTGGCAGTTCCCTCCTCCTCACTGGCTGCCAGTCCTCTGGCCTGTTCTCCTTCTACCTCACCTGCTGTCACCAGGCTTTTCCCCCTCCCTACTCCACATCCCTATCCCGGGCTCTGCAGAGAAAGAACAGACTTGATGGCATCTGCCTGTCTCGGCACCAAGGAAGATATTCCTGGACACTTGGGTGTTCAGAACTCAGTCCACAAGAGTAGCTTGACAAGAGAGCCAACTACCTGATCCTAGATGTCTCCATTACTGCCCAGGTTGGAGTGGGGGAGCACTCTAAACACTGTAGCAGGTGACACTACAGATTTATGCACCCTTGAACTTGTTTTTACTGCACCAATGCAGCCTATAAGAAACCTTCAATTGACAAGCAGACAGTCAATGCTGCTTTAGCCACACAATGATACCAGGAAGGAGTAAATGGAGAGGCAGAGTCTGGGTTACAGAACTGAAAAGGGCCTCTATCAGCTTGTTGGCAGAGCTGACACCTGATGTAACTAAGACCATAAAGAGAAGTAGGGCTTTAACAGGCCAGATGGTCTCTCCTGCCCTAAACCTTAAAGCTGACTATAACATAGAATATAGTTGCTCAATATAGTAAGCTGAGAAAAGCTTTAAAATGTTAGGCATAGCCCATTGTTGAAATGGATTCTACATGCAAGAAACCTCAATACACCATCACAAAGGACACCTGTAAGAACGACTGAGTATCCATGCCCAACTATTTTTAAATAGTTCCGAGTATCAGGAATTAGAATGAAAGCTCAGCATGGTGGTCCGTATCTTTACTCCCAGCACCTAGAAGGGTAGACGCCAGTGGCTCTCTGTCAGTTTGAGGCTAGCCTGGTTTACATAGCAGGTTCCAGGCCAGAGAGAGAGAATGACAGAGAAGTCAAACCAAGCACGCTCCTCCCAGGAATGCTGACCAATAGGAGTGGGGGGGGGGTCAGAAAGCTTCTAACCTAGAGAAAATGACAGGAGGAAAGGCCCCAGGATTGCAAGCAGACGCAGCTTCATTGCTCCCATTGCTGTTCCCTATTGCAGCCACGCAACTTGGACATCATGGATTACGTCTGCAGGCCGGGCGGTGGTGGCGCACACTTTTAATCCCTGCACTCGGGAGGCAGAGGCAGGCAGATCTCTGGGAGTTCGAGGCCAGCCTGGTCTACAAGAGCTAGGAACCAAAAGCTACAGAGAAACCCTGTCTCAAAAATCAAAAAAAAAAAAAAAAAAAGCGTCTGCAAATTGCTGGTGCTGGGAGCCCTGCCCCTGTTCCAACTAGTCTCGCCATGGACTCTTATTCTACAAGGTGTGTCATGGGATTATTTTGTCATTAAATTGTTCCTAGAAATGAAATGTTCGGTAGTAGGCTATATTAACACAGAATAAAATAAAAAATAAAGGCCTATGCTATCAAAGAAGTCATAAAAATATACTGACTAAAAACATCCCTCAGTGCTGGGCGGTGGTGGCACACGCCTTTAATCCCTGCACTCGGGAGGCAGAGGCAGGTGGATCTCTGTGAGTTCAAGGCCAGCCTGGTCTACAAGAGCTAGTTCCAGGACAGGCTTCAAAACCAAAGAGAAACCCTGTCTCGAAAAATCAAAAAAAAAAAATCCCTCTGCAGATGTACCCATTATGAGGCAGCAGTAGTCGGCTTTGGAGAGATAGCAGAATGGTGGTTGCCCAGGATGTGGGGAAGGAAGGAAAGGAGAGTTTTTGTTTAGTGAGTACAGAGTAAAGTCTGGGAAAATACCAAACAGTTCTTGGTGGAGATCACCTTCATGGGTGGATGATACCAATTCCAGAATATGAGAATGTGGAGTGAACGCTGGCCTGGAAGCTCGACACTAGGACTCTTGGATTCCCATTGTTGAAAGCTGCAGTCAACGGATAGACACCACATTTCCATGCTATCATTAATCCTGAGAGGTCTAATAGAATGTGTAAATCAAGGATGAAAGTTTAGCCATTACCCATTGCACCTGAGAAATGTCTCATATAAATACGGGACTTTCTGTAATATCAAGCCAGAGCAATGGCTGTGGGATCGTTTATATATACTGGTTGGCAAGCGTTATTTCTTCAGTTGGCATTTTACCAAATATGCACTTGCTTATGGAGATCATAAGCTTCTCTCTCTCTCTCTCTCTCTCTCTCTCTCTCTCTCTCTCTCTCTCTCTCTCTCTCTCTCTCATTACTATACTATTAAGTAACTCTCCACTGGTCTCAGAACTTCTCTTTGGAAGTCAATGTCCAATGAAGGAAATTTCCTGACATTGTTTCCAGCCCAGGGCCTGGCACTGAACTCAGCGGAAGAAAGATGAGCTGGAAGAAAGGGCAGCATCACTCGGGACACCTGAGTGGACTGTGCAGGAGGGGACGTAGAAGGAATGGGACAAGCAACAGGCCCAAATCCAGCGATGCAGTTTCAGTTAGTTGGCAAGAAAGAAAGGAGGGAGGGAGGGAGGGAGAGAGGGAGGGAAAAAAGAAAACCCACCTTCCAAATGCTACAAAAAATGATCTTAAGAAAGATCTACTCATGTTCAGTCACCAAAATTGGGTACATGGACTTTCTCAAAGTCTGAACACACAGGAACTCCAGTGGCTGCTGGTGGTGTTGCTTCATGGCACATCCAAATATCTCAACTATTTAGGAAATAGAATGGGCAAGACGTAGACTGAGATATTACAAATTTTTTTTTCAAGAATGGGTTGAGAAGGGAGCAAAATTTCTGATCTTCTTCATGGTATAGCTCTGAAAAACTTAGCCAAGACACTCTATCAACCAAGTCTGTTTTTTTTTAAATTTTTTTTTTTTTTTAGTAGATGGCATTCTTAAGCAATCTTACTTCTTCTTTGTTTTGTCTGTGGAGCCCCATGGTGTCCTGAAACTTGCTGTGCAGATTAGGTTTCTCATGAGTAGACAAATCCCTAGGGCCCTGGTAAATTAGGCTTAAAAACCATGCATCAGTCTTGGATTTAATTTTAAAGAGAAGGGAAAACTACCTCTTAAATTATCAGACTAAAATTAAAATATCAAATATTGATAATATTTAAAGTGTTTTCTTGGAAGTTTTATTTTTGTTGTTGTTAATTTTAAATGGTGTAAACAACTTTCACAGTAGTGTATATTCACTGTAAATTCTCTAATACTTTTTTTTTCCTGCTCTGCAGTTACATGGGTTTTCTTCACAGGCTTTCTTAGATTAAGAAACTTCATCAAGGACCACAAAAGACCCATTAGCCAATCTTGCCTTATTAAAATACTCGTGAATTTTTTTTAAAAAAAATTAAGCTAAGTGAAATTTCCTTTGGAATTCACATATTAATTCAAGGACCCAGGATCTAAATACATTTTATACCTGTGAGTAGTTATGATCCAAATACGTGCCTTGGAGGTGGGGCTTTTACTGGGGCTGCCCATGGCATTGCCTGTACAAATATCTATGAAGTCCGATGGTATATCTCTTGAAAGTTTGTACAGTGTCCTTTTACTAAGTCTCCTAGAATCAGTGTACAAAGGCATTCAGAGTGTGACACCCAGGTAGCAGGCCCACCACTCTATTTCCCTTTTCCCAGGCTGGGTCCTTAGCCGACTTCTTCCCGCCATTTTTCTGCCCCGCCCACGAGATTCTGCGCTTTCTGTGACGCAACTAAGTTGACCACAGTCTCCAGTGAACAAGATGGCGGGCGGAGAAGCCGGTTTGACTCTTGGGCAGCCGCACCTTTCTCGTCAGGAACTCGCTACCTTGGTGAAATTTTGCTTTTTGAACTGTTTAAACAAAGTCTGTAGTGGGGGAAAGCCTTGGGATTAGGTCGTCCTAACAGTTTTAGAGCTCCGAGTCAGGAAATTTCACTCCTGGACCCGACCCTGGGGTCTGTGATTAATGTCGCTTTTAGTTCTCCCATCCGTCAGAAATTATTGTAATTCAGCATGTTTCTTTCTTTACGCTTTAAAAAGTGAGGTACGGACAGGGAGGACACCTTTTCAGTAGATAGAGCAAGAACGTCATGAGGAGCTGTATATGGTAAAGGAAAACCATTGGATTCCCTTGAAATGTTTTCTTGCAGGATGTGACCAAGTTGACTCCCCTTTCACACGAAGTCATCAGCAGACAGGCCACCATTAACATAGGTAAGAGCGACCGTGAATAACATAAACAATATTCACTCGGTTATGAAATTTATAAACTTGACGGCGTGGGTTGCCCTCGGCTGGAATGTGACAGATCTTGGAAAAGGAGTTACCTCATATTTCAGGGGCCGTAGGGAACTTTGGCTTCTTGATTCAGGAGCTTTGTTTATTTATTTTATTTGTTTGTTTATTTGTTATTTTTATTTATTTACGTATTATTTATAGTTATTTATCTGTTTTATTTGTTATTTATTTATTGCTTATATTTATTATGCTCATTTCGTTATTTGTTTACTTATTTATTATTTTTATTTTTTATATATTTATTATTTAATGCTTTTATTTATTTATTGTGTTTATTTATTACTTTTATTTATTATGTTTATTTACTTACTATTTTATTTAATTATTTATAATTTGTATTTATTTATCTATTTATTATTTTATTTATTTATGTATTTATTTTATTTCTCTTCGAAGCAGCATTTCTCTGTACCATTCAAGCCTTTATTTATTTATTTAATAAATATAAAGTCAACAGTTTGCCTAGTCTCTTAAACCATTTGGTGTAATTATATGCATATTAATTTTTTTTATTTTTGTAGGTACAATTGGTCATGTTGCTCATGGAAAATCGACAGTTGTCAAAGCCATTTCTGGTGTTCACACTGTCAGGTTCAAAAATGAACTAGAGAGGAATATCACCATAAAACTTGGATATGCGAATGCCAAGGTACCTAATACACTTGGGGAGTCATCACTGTCCTAACTGTTGATGACAGCAGTACACAAATTCAGAATTTTCTCTGAAACTTTCAGATTTATAAGCTGGACGACTCCAGTTGTCTCCGGCCAGAATGTTACAGATCTTGTGGAAGTAGCACACCTGATGAGTTTCCTTCAGACATTCCAGGAACCAAAGGGAATTTCAGACTAGTCAGGTGATTATCTCAGTGCTTATTGAAATATTTAGAGTTTTCAAATAATTTATGAGGTAAATTGATGGTTATTCTTTTTGTTAAATTGTGAATAAAAATTTGGGATGACATCTTTTTTCTAAGAGATGTAACACAGTTTGTTCAGTAGCCTAATTTTTTAAGATAAAATAATTAAGATAAAAGTATTAGTTATGTGGAGGCTGATGATTATTTTTCTATTTTTATTATTACTATTATTATATTTATTATAATTGATCTTATTTGAAGACTGATTATTATTTTCTTCTTATTATTATTAATCCTATTTTTATTTTTATTATTATTATTGTTGATCTTATTTGAAGACTGATGATTATTTTCTTACTATTATTATTTTTAATCCTATTTTTATTACTATTATTAATCTTATTTGAAGACTAATGATTATTTTCCTATTTTTATTTTTATTATTATTATTATTGATCTTATTTGAAGACTGATGATTATTTTTCTATTATTATTGTTGTATTTATATTTATTTTCATTATTATTATTTCCCCATTAGACACGTCTCCTTTGTCGACTGTCCCGGCCACGATATTCTGATGGCAACCATGCTGAACGGTGCAGCCGTGATGGACGCCGCTCTCCTGTTGATAGGTAAAATCAGAAACGGTTGTGATCCCATCCGTGTGAGGTCTGAGAATCCTTTAAAAGAGACCCTAAAGCCATGAGGGACCTGAGAGAGACTCTAAATTATTATTATTGTTGTTGTTGTTGGGACCTGAGAGACTCTAAATTATTATTGTTGTTGTTGTTTCTGTTTATTATACTTATTATTATTTATAATATAAGAGACCCTAAAGCTATGAGGGACCCTGAGAGAATCCAACTTCACCAGAAACGTTAGTGACTATCAACTGTGGAAAAAACCGAAGTGACAAAGATTCAGTCGACAAGCACAGACTTTTCCAGAAATACGGAGCTTGGTTATTACTACAAATATCACAGCTTAGGGAGGACAGGTGATCCTAACAGTATAAAACAGACATTTCTCTGTAGTCCATTGGTGGGGCTCTGTTTTTCTCTGTATTTATATTTTTATAAATGTGATTTTTATATATTATATGTGTATTTATATATTTTAATGTTTATATATATCTCTATATTTTATATATTATATATAGTTATATATTTTTATATATATAAATATATTTATATTTTTATATATGTTTTGTAAATGTGATAATATTTGAACTCTGCTGCCATATGTCCAAGAGTTCCTCAAATCAAAATTTAGTCATCGGGACCACAAATACCAAGTTTCCGTTTCTCAGGGATTTGACATCTTGGTCTCTGGTTTTTTTTAGCCATGTCCTATGTATTAAATATACTGACGAGAGCTGCAGTTATCTTAGGGTTTATCTGCATCCTGGTGGGCTTTTAAGATTCCTCGGGATTCGGTGTCCTCCCTGCTGTGGTTCCCTGAATGTCTTTATAACAGGGTAACTTAAGTCTCAAGACGGTTGTATGCGAGAGGCCATCATACATGGAACCGTGTAGACTTTCTTTTTATTGAGAAATCCTTCATACATGTTTCACATGTTAAAATGTGTTTTTGTTTATTTATTTATTTATTTTTTTGATTTTTCAAGACAGGGTTTCTCTGTGGTTTTGGAGTCTGTCCTGGAACTAGCTCTTGTAGACCAGACTGGTCTCGAACTCACAGAGATCCACCTGCCTCTGCCTCCTGAGTGCTGGGATTAAAGGAGTGTGCCACCATCACCTGGCTTAAAACGTGTTTTTAAAAATTGATTTAAAACGTGTTTTTAAAAATTGATTTAGCGGGTAATGAGTCTTGTCCTCAACCGCAAACGTCCGAGCACCTGGCCGCCATCGAAATCATGAAACTGAAACACATTTTGATCCTGCAAAATAAAATCGATCTGGTGAAGGAAAGTCAGGCTAAGGAGCAGTACGAGCAGATCCTGGCATTTGTACAAGGTGAGAGGCCTTGATATGTAATTGATATGTAAGCATGTTAGAGTCACCATTGTAGATGTGTCATCTCGTGTGTTTATTTAATAGATCATGCTCTTAAGGAACAGTTATTTAAGATGAAAATACCATGAAGATGATTGTTTATGTTTGTTAGCTGAGGTGTCTGGAGGTATTTTTGGTGTGTTTGTTGTATGTAGAACATAATTTTAAATTTTGCCCCTCAGGTACGGTAGCGGAAGGAGCTCCTATTATTCCAATTTCTGCTCAATTAAAATACAACATTGAAGTTGTGTGTGAGTATATAGTAAAGAAAATTCCGGTGCCTCTCAGAGACTTCACCTCAGAACCCCGACTTATCGGTGAGGAATTCACCTTTCCACCCCTAATCGTGATTATTTTTTTCTTAATATGTGTATTTCATGTTTTCAGCGGTTTATTTCATGTTTTTAAATGTTTATTTCGTGTTTTTAACGGATTTTTTTCCTTAATATGTTTATTTAATGTTTTTTTAACAGTTTATCATATGTTTTTAATGGTTTATTACATTTTTTAACCGGTTTATTGCATGTTTGCTCGGCATCCATGCCTTCCCCCAGTCATCCGGTCTTTTGATGTGAACAAACCTGGCTGTGAAGTTGATGACCTCAAAGGGGGTGTCGCTGGCGGTAGCATTTTAAAAGGAGTATTAAAGGTAAATCACGTTTTAACTTTTTAGTGTGACCCCCATCCACCCTAAAAATAAGTTAAAATTGATGGTTTTGTTCTCGTTTAACAGTAAATTTTATTGAATTGTTTGATGCGGTTTTGCTAAATATTTTTTAAAAAATATTTATGTATGCATATTTGCACATATGTATGTACACCATATGTATGCTTGGTTAAAATCTATGGTTTTGTTCTCGGTTAAAAGTAAATTTTATTGAATTGTTGTCTGAGGTTTTTCTAAATATTTTATTATATTTACATGTTACATGTGACTCACACGTGGAGTCTGTTATGGGTAATTACTTAAATTGGTTTTAAAAAATATTTCTTAGACTGTCCAAAATTGTCCTTGTAAGCAGGAGGGATAATATTTTAGTTTTAATTATGTTTTTCAGACATTTTTACAGGTTAAAGTCATGTGTAGCCCCCAGATATCATTAATTCATTCATACATGTTCTAGGTGGGCCAGGAGGTAGAAGTGAGACCGGGAATCGTTTCCAAGGACACGAAAGGGAAACTCATGTGTAAACCAATCTTCTCCAAGATTGTGTCACTGTTCGCGGAACACAACGATCTTCAGTATGCCGCTCCGGGTGGTCTCATCGGTGCGGATTTTATTCTGATGGAGAAATGTGTTTCCTTTGATTTCTGTTCCTTTCCAGGAGAGACGTGTTATTCCAAAGGTGGTCGTGTGTGTTTAACTGTATGACAATCTAATTTAGTAATGGGCATATGTGTATAATATAGATATATAGTATTATGTCTCATATTATTATATTATATACGTTATATATTATTATATGTATATTATATATTACATTTTGTTATAATTATGTTATATATTACATATCATGTCATTATATTATATATTATATGTTATATATTATATATCTTATATTATTATATTATGTATAATTATATATATTCAGTTAAACTTTGACTTTTACAGTATAATATGCGTGTTTATGAACATATGAAGAAGACATTCCAATTTTATGGATAGTGTGACTTTTAACCTGTTATGTGTACATGTATTTAGATGATATCTTATGCGTACATGTATGTCTGTGTGGTATAAGCAAATTTTGTAGAAAATGGGTTTGAAATCCGCAGTGAGTCCCAGAGAAACAGTTGTAGAGGTCTCTGGATGTACTTACTTAGTTTTATTTACATGACAAAAACCTAGCTCTTAGCATGTATGATTTATGCTACTCTGTTTAAAAATAACCCTTCGATTT
Source organism: Microtus agrestis (assembly GCA_902806775.1). Classification (NCBI taxonomy): domain Eukaryota; kingdom Metazoa; phylum Chordata; class Mammalia; order Rodentia; family Cricetidae; genus Microtus; species Microtus agrestis. The sequence continues at coordinate 4,188 of CADCXT010002562.1, read as the reverse complement.
CTTATTAATTGTAAAGAAATAAAATATAAAATAAAATAAAAATATATGTTTACCCACATTTTTATCAGGAGTCGGAACAAAAATCGACCCGACCTTGTGCCGTGCAGACCGCATGGTGGGGCAGGTCCTCGGTGCTGTTGGCGCTCTACCTGAAATATTCACAGAATTAGAAATTTCCTACTTCCTGCTGAGACGGCTCCTGGGCGTGCGCACAGAGGGAGACAGAAAAGCCGCCAAGGTGAGTTCTTTAATAACGGCTTCACAGCTATGAAATATTATGTGGTGTCACAGCCCCTTTTATTTAAAATAGAATCACAAAAGGGATAAATAATAAACTGAAATATTTCCTATAGGTCCCAGCAAAGAAAAGCGATGATGCCTTAAATCTTAAAAAATTATTAGAAATATAAATTTAAATATAAATATATAAACAAAGAAAAGCGACGATGCTTTAAATTTTAAAAAACGGTGGTATTGTCGTGTCCATGTATGTTGTATGTGCGGCCAGGATTAACTACATCTCTGGTTTATTTTAGAAAGTTTTAGTTCCTTTGCTCTTAACTATGTTCCCTCCCTCAGGTTCAGAAGCTGTCCAAGAATGAAGTGCTCATGGTGAACATAGGATCCTTGTCCACAGGAGGCAGAGTCAGCGCCGTCAAGGCCGACTTAGGGAAAATCGTCCTCACCAATCCTGTGTGCACAGAAGTGGGAGAAAAAATTGCTCTGAGCCGACGCGTAGAGAAACACTGGCGGTGAGTGTGTTGGTTTTGTCACGGCCGATCAAGAAAATACGGTGTATATATACACAGACATGTATATATACATGCACACATATATACACATATAAATATATACATATGATTGCCTGTGTGCATATATAAACATATATATGCATGTATGCACATATAAATATATACATATATGATGTGTGTGTGCATATGTGGACATATATACATGTACACATGTATGTACATATAAAAATATATACAAATATGGGGTGCATGTGTACATATATGTGTATAAATATGTACATATGTACACATATATACATATACTAAGAGCATGTCTGAACTGAACATCAGGAATAATCAACATGTTTGTAAATTATCACACCTGTGGACCGGATTTAAAAATAAACGATTTCTTCTATTTTATTTTTTCAGCCTGATAGGCTGGGGCCAGATCAGAAGAGGAGTGACCATCAAGCCGACCATAGACAACGAATAAAATGACATGTTTGGATGAAAGGAGGATATGTTGATATTTCTTAACATGCTTAGAGATGTTTTCATGTTAAAAGTAGGAAATATAATTTCAAAGCTTATGTGAGTCAGAACTGTCGGGTTTTTCTAGTTTACATGAGAAGAAACCGGCATCTGTCACGTCAGACTTCTTGACGTATTTAATCTGCAGGTCAGCCTGCAATGTCATCCGTGTGGCCTGGAAATAAAATAAAAATAAAACCAAGTTGACCACGTTTGCTCTGCACCATTAAACTCCCAGCAAAGCTTTTCTTAGGATTCGTTTTATTTTCTATGTCCAGGCATAAAGGACAGTGAACATGGATAAACACGTGAAGGCTCAGTTTAGTTTTGCCTCATTTTATACACTTTGTTTAAATACAAGATGGAAAAATTAACGGGCTCGAATAAATCCTTTCATACCTTCTTTTAATATGTGATCCGTGTAAAATGAGGGGACCACTAAGGGGTGGGCAGCTCAAAATTGTAGGTCTAGTCAAAGGGATTCATCACTCTTTTCTAGCTTGTGCATGTGTTAAATATACATCTGGGACATTCATACATGCAGGCAAAACCTTAAATAAATCTAAACCAAAGTCCTCAGAAAACTCATCAGGAATATTAAGTTTATAAACTTAGTATATAAATATGTAACATACATAAATATATAATATACATATATAAAATATATATTTGAATAGGAACAGATTTATAATATATATATATATATATATATATATATATATATATATATATATATATAATTGTTTTATTTGCATGGGTTTTGTCAGTCAATTCCCTCGGAGGCCAGAAGAGGGCATCAAATCGCCTGGAGCTGTAGTTGACAGTTGTGAGTGACATTGTGTTTGCAGTTGTTAGGAGCTGAACACGGATTCTTTCTAATGTCAGTCAATGCTTGTAAACCGTACCCTGTCATGATTTTATTTTATTTTATTTTAATGCAGTGTTTAAAGGCAGGAGGCAGTGGGTACCGGAACGACACCACAGGTCCTACAGGTTCCGGAAAGACCCTAAGGGAGCAGAGGGCTTCAGGCTGGAATCAGTGGGTACCGTATCAACACCACAGGTCCTACAGGTTCCGGAAAGACCCTAAGGGAGCAGAGGGCTCCTCTCAGCTCTGCTCCGCTCCTCTCTGTTCCGCTCCCCTCGGGTCCTCTTGGCTCTTCTCTGTTCTGCTCATCTCTACTCAGCTCCTCTCGGTTCGTCTCGGCTTCTCTCTGCTCCTCCGAGATCCTCTCCACTCCTCTCGGCTCCCCTCTGCTCGGCTCGGATCCGCTTGGCTCCACTCAGCTTGGCTCCTCTCCCCTCAGGCTCCTCTGGTCTCTCTCAGCTCCTGTCGGCTCCCCTCTACTCTGCTCGGCTCCTCTCGGGTCCGCTCGGCTCTCTTATTATAGCTAATTCCTTAAGCCTCGCCCTCCCCCCGCCCCCCAAGCTCAAAGCAAAAATTACCATTTTTCAAATATATTTTTTTAAAAATTAAAGCCTAGCAGATTTAATCTGTACACATTTTAATATTTGCTGAATAAGAATGAAACCGTTAGATAAAATATTTCATTTTTTCAGATGTTTTCTGTTTCCACTCAAAATTTATGAACTTGCAGCAGACCGTCATTTTGGTGTTCTGTGTGCCTGCTTCTTATATTTGCTTCTTATATTTGTCTCAGTTTGTTTGGAGAAGTTTTCACGTGTAAAAATTTGTCCTGTGCTGTGGTTCTCACCCGTTTGTTTCTTTTAAGGTTTATTGTTTCACACTGTTCTACATGTCCTGCGTGTTCCACAGGTCCTGCGGGTCCCTGAGCAGCAGCTGGCAGGGGGCAGTGGGTCACCAGACGACAGCACAGGTTGTGAAGTTCATTGAGTTGGCTGCAGGAGGTCTCGAGACAACACCACAGGTCCTATAGGTCCCTCAGCGGCTGCAGGCACGGGGCAGTGGGTCCCGAGATGACACCACTGGTCCTGAATGTCCCTATAGAGCACCAGGCAGTGTGTTCTGAGACTAAAGCACAGGCACTGCGGGTGCCTGAACAGCAGCTGGCATGGGGTCCAGAGACGACATCGCATGTACTGCAGGTCCCTTGCAGTGAGTGGCAGGCAGGGTGCAGTAGTGTGTCCTGAGAAGACAGCACAGATCCTGCGGGTACCTCAGCTTCAGAAGGAAGCGGAAGTGAGTCCATAGACAATACCATAGGTACGGTGGGTAACTTAGCAGTGGCAGGCAGGGTGTAAGGAGATGACACCACAGGTCCCGCAGGTTCCTGAGCAGCGGCAGGCAAGGGGAAGTGGGTCGCAAGACAACACCAAAGGTTCTGTGGGTCCCTGAGCAGCCTGCCGGGGCAGTGGGACCCAAGACAACAGCATATTTCCTGTGGGTCCCAGAGCAGTGGCAGGCAGGGACTAGTTGGTCCAGAGATGACAGATCCTGCTGGTTCCTGTGCAGCGGCAGAAAGTGGGCAGTGGGTCCCAGACAACACCACAGATCCTGCCCATCCCTGAGAATCCTGCAGGGGACAGTCAGTCCCGAGAGGACACCACAGGTCCTCCAAGTACTGTGGGTCCCTGAACACCAGCAGGTAGAGACCAGAGGATCCGGAGACTACATGACAAGTCCTGCAGGTCCCTGAACACCAACAGGCAGGAGGCAAGGGGTTCAAGACTCAGGGACCCGCAGTACTTGGAGGATCTGTGGCATCGTCTGGGGACACACTGCCCTCTGCAGGCTGCTCAGGGTCTCGAAAGACATGTAGTGCCTATTCAGGACCCACTCCCCCCCCCTGCTGCTGCTCTTGGAAGTGCAAAACCTGTGGAGCCATCTAAATACTACCTGCCCCCTTCCTGCCGCTGCTCAGGAAGCTGCAAGACCTGTAGAGTCAAACAGAACCAACTAGCCCCTGCCTATTGCTGCTCAGAACCTGCAGGACCTGTGGTG